>WSTG01001095.1:0-11574 GCA_019616325.1 Ceratobasidium sp. 394
GAAGATACGTCGACAGATTATTCACATTCCCACCTTCAGGCGATGATATCGACGGATCGGTTAAAGGCGACATCAACAGATCACCTAGCGGGCGCGTTCAATCCCCGCGACTCGGACGACGCGATCGCCCTCGGAAGTGCGAGAAGTGTGGGTCCCGCGCAGCGGTGGGACAATCGCGGGAGGGCGGTTGACGAGACGGGGGTGTACGGTGGGGAACAGTTCCGCGACCAGCGGCCATACGAACCAGCCATTCCCGCTCGAACATACGATGGAAACGGCGAAGCACATGGGGGGATGGATGGATACGCTCCATATGACCCCTACGCGGCTTACGACGGTTCGCAAGAGGAGCCGGCCCGCTACCCACCCCAACAGCCGCAATCCTCGCGTTCTCCCCTACCTCAAACCCCGCGCGTACGCAGCACCTCGCCTCCTCAGCAGCCTTCACACGTCCCCATCCAACAACCCTCGTATCCTCCTGCCCAACAGCCGGCGTATCCTGCCCAACAACGGTATCAGCTCTACGACCGACCCGTCCCACATCTCCAGGAACAAGAATCCACGGTCGGATCGTATCGAACCGCCTACGACGGGCGGTAGTAGATGTAGGACTCTCGTACATTTGTATATATAGTTCGGAAACTGTCTCACTATTTGTAAAGCCGAGTAAGATCAGACGGACTACGTTTCTTGATTCGTATACCCACTTTATGTTACTCTTTTCTTATTGATCTGTGTACGATTTTGCTTGTGAATGGATCTGTTATATGTATGTATTTGACTAGGAGAACACGGGGGTAGGTTAGGGGTAGCGATGATGTAAGCGCTGGGTGACAACAAAAGATCAATCGCGTGGCGCGTAACCGTGCAACGACCAAGTGACCCGGGAATAATAGTACTAGCACCGGAACACGAATGTCTGCGTTTACCTCGACTTTTGGCACCCGACTGGTTAAAACACTTGTTCTTGTCCACTAAGCCGATATGCACATGCCGCCCCTGAGCACTAACACCTGCTGGACAATTCTACTTTTGTTCTTCGGTAGACTACTTTCACATACTAGCCCTATACTCGGCGACAATAATTAACTTCTCTAATGGGCTGAAAATTCTGGGGAGTTACCAACAATCCTCAATCCCGCGTTGGGCTCCAATTAACAGCCTGATACCGTCATCAGGTTGGCTCTCCTCAACGTTGGTCCTCGTTGCATCTCATAATCACTATTGGTAGCCTGCTACCGACTCTGACTCGCTGAAAACGTGCTCCCGCACTAGAGTTACTCGAATGCTTTACCGTATTGCTATTGCGGTTCAGGTTTGGATATTTGACCACTGATAATCCAGCGGCACCTTGCCTCGTCAAACCCCCCTGGAAAAGGCCTCGGTTAATGCGTTCCCCAACGCACCTGGCCGTGTTTACCCTCGAATAACTTCTCGCTATATCCGATCAAACGCCTACTTCATTTGTTTTCCAACCGTCTCACCTTAGGCGTGTAATCCTGCAAGTGGTTTGCGAACCGTTAAGTTTTGGCATCTCGAAACCTCTCCTTGTGGGTTTACTTAGCCGAATGTGTGTATCAACAGCGTAGGAGACCAATCCCCAGTATTGAACTCGATTGAAACTCGATAGCGATCAAATGTAGCCCGTTGCGCCTCAAATCTTGACTGCGCTGCGCCTGGCCTTGGGATTTCTTGGCGACTCCCTTGAGGGAAGTCACATGCTTTGCCTCGGGTATACCCACCACTGCCCTGCTGCGCTTTGGGACAAGAGCGATGCGTGCGCTTATCAGATAGCAGCTCCACTGCCCTTCGATTTGCTGTTCACGTCTGCTCCCTTGCATTTGGGCACAGCGACCGCAACGCTTGTACCCGTAAATGGAGACGTTCGGAGCACAGGACTGACCTGCTTCGGATCTGCGAATAGTGCCCAACCATATCACCGGGTACCAGCTGCGCCAGGCGTATATTATCCCACGCTTCGTTCTCTGCCTCCATCCCGCTCGCCCCCACTCTTGCTGGTTCACTTACTTGTAGCCGAAAAAGAGGCTGAACGAATCAAACTATCGGACTATTCAGATTCCACTTACTCCTTTGGTATTGATCGTGATCGTTCCAGTCGGAATCTGGCTGCGTTACCGAGAGCCCGATATTTTGTTCTGCAAACCTCAGTACCGGTAAGCGTCAACGATGACATATCTTTTGCCAATGATTAATTGTGCCCGGAGTCAACAGTCAAAACCGATGTCGACGAGCAACAACTGTAGTGAAGATGAACTTGAGAGAGAGGTTAGTTTGCACGTATTGGATCGAGAAAGCCGAGATATGGTATAGATGAATGCGACGCTTAGCTCGCTGCAGGTACCAAAACACCCACAGAAAAGGAAGCTAGCTTTCTTGAACAGGCCGAGCGCACCCCTGAAATCATCTGGCTTATCGCCTTGCTCAACGTCGTGGCCGATGTAGCTGGGACCGACGAATTAGTTCAAGCGATACTCGAATATATCAAGGCTCTACACGAGCCTCATGTGAACAATCTCCGCCTGGACCAACAGATCGCCATACTGGAGCGCGGGATAAGGAACGTACCGGATGAACACGAACTAAAACCCAAGCTCCTGAGTAACCTTTACAACATGCTTTGGAGCAGATTCCAGTCTCGCTGTGATATTCAAGACCTTCACGAGGCGATTAACTACTGTACCAAAGCGGTATCTTTGACTGGGAACCAGAGCAGCCAGATGCCGGGGCGTCTGAATGACTTGTGTGTCGGGTATATGCTCCGTTTTCAACAGCTCGGGGATCTCCAGGATGTTGAGAAAGCAATCGAATGTGGCGAACGCGCCGTGCAGCTAACTCCTGAAGGGGATCCCGACAAGTCAATGTACTTGGGAAATCTTGGTTCTGCGCACGACGCTCGATTTCAACGACTAGGGCACTCTGCAGATATCAACAAGGCAATGCATTGCGCCACCGAGGCATTATCCTTGACACCCATCGGCCACAGTGGCCAAGCAAAGTTCCTTGACAATCTAGGAAACCTATATAGTTCTCGATTCAAGCGCTGTGGCGACTTCACCGACTTGGACATGGCTATGAATTGCTATAGTCAAGCCGTGCAGCTGACGCTCGAAGCGGACCAAAACCGCTCCCGTCGAATGAGTAACCTAGCGCGTGCATTTGCGGACCGTTTTGACTGTTACAACCGGCTAGGGGACATCGACGAATCGATACA
Source organism: Ceratobasidium sp. 394 (assembly GCA_019616325.1). Taxonomy (NCBI): domain Eukaryota; kingdom Fungi; phylum Basidiomycota; class Agaricomycetes; order Cantharellales; family Ceratobasidiaceae; genus Ceratobasidium; species Ceratobasidium sp. 394. The sequence continues at coordinate 3,233 of WSTG01001095.1, forward strand.
ATGCTACATACAGGCTCTGAACAGTCTTGTCGAAGAGCGGCCAATGGAAACGATTCAAATAGTCTCCAATCTTGGAACATCTTACCGCCTGCGATTTGAACGCCTGGGGGAGCTTGCGGATCTTGATCGGGCGGTTCACTGCCATGAACAAGTCGTTTCGCATACTGTTGATAATCACACGGACAAATCTGGAAGACTCAATAATCTCGGAAACTCATACGAGAGTCGATTCCACCGGCTTGGGCGAATTGCTGATATTGAACAAGCAGTTGACTGTTATCGTCAAGCTGTGCGGCTCGCTCCTGATTCGCACGCGGATAAGCCCGGTTTTTTAAGCAACCTTGGTATCTCATACTGCACAAGGTTCGAGCGTCTCGGTGCTCCAACCGATCTGGATCAAGCAATAGAATGCCAGAATAGATCAATTGCGCTCGTATCTGATACAGATGCGAGTAAGCCTACGTGGCTGAATAACCTGGCAAACTCGTATCAGCGTCGATTCCGGTTCCTCCATCAGGCTGCAGACATCGACCAGACAATAATCATCCGTTCCCAAGTATTGGAACTAATTTCGGAGTTACATACATCTTGGCCACAGTGGCTGAGTAGCTTGGGGAGCGCCTATGCAGACCGATTCAGGTTATCACACAACTCCAGCGACATGGAGGGCTCAATCAGTTGTTACCGAGGTGCCTCGACATCAGCCAAAGGTTCTCCCCTGGTCAAATTCGAGTCATCACGAACCTGGGCTGTATTATGTCTGCTCTATGATCGGTCTTCGCTTCTCGAGGCATACGAATATGTGATGGCGCTGGTACCTCAGGTAGCTTGGATAGGCGCCGCGCTCCATCGCCAGTACGAATCCATTGTATCGGACATCAGGGACGTGGTGGCTCGAGCGGCTTCAGCAGCCATCTTACAACGCCGGTTTGATCTAGCTCTAGAATGGTTTGAAGGGGGTCGCTCGATTGTCTGGAGTCACATGTCACAACTGAGGACATCTTTCGACGACCTAGGTGCTGTCGACAGCGAGCTTGCAACGTTGATGGCAAATGTCGCAAACAAGCTCGATCAAGCAAACCCTCTGCAGATAAATAAACCGGCCGAAACCGCTCTAAATGCTCCCTCTCTTGAAACAGTCTCAAGAACACGTCGGGTTCTGGCTGTTCAGTGGGATGAACTTCTCGAACGAGCCCGTAGCCTTGACGGCTTTCAAAACTTTTTAAAGCCCTTGCGATTCTCCGAGCTCCCGTATGAATCCATTTCTAGCACCCTTATTGTCATTAATGTATACGGCGACACGAGCGACGCGATTGTCATCCCAATCGGATCAAAATCACCAATGCTTGTTCATCTCCACGACTTCTCCTCGGCTAAGGCTGTACACGCACAATCTCAACTGCTGGGGTCATTGCACAAAGCCCACATCCGCAGCCGCGATACTAGAAAGCCGGTATTTTACCCGGATGGAGATCATGATCAGATTCAAATTATTTTAGCGACCTTGTGGACGGACGTAGTAAAGCCTATCTTGAGAGAATTAGGGTATTTAGTAAGCGCATATATTCGAACTCATTACAGGTAGCCTCTGACGCCAGTTAAAGCAAAACCCCCCACCTAAACAAAATCTGCCTCGGGTTACTTGGTGCGCAAACGGCCCGCTTGCATCACTTCCACTTCATGCTGCTGGATGTTACGACGAGCCAGATCCCAGGACTTTCAACTATGTAGTGTCCTCTTATACGCCGTCCATAAGCGTCTTGGAAAAATCCACGCGGCCTTCTCCCTCTACGTCATTTCATGGTATCTTAGCCGTTGGCCAAGTACTAGCCAGCAGTAACGCCCCCCTACCTGGCACGGCCATCGAGCTCAACCTGATAGAAGATCGGTCGCAACATATACCATTCAAACGACTTGACGGCAGCCAAGCGACGCCGTTCACGGTTCTGGGAGAAATGGAGCATTTTAGCTGGGTGCACATGGCTTGTCATGGCTCTCAAAGTGCGGGTGACCCCACCTCAAGCGCTTTCCAATTGCATGGCGGCGAGCTTAGCCTGACAGCAATTACCAAAAAAAGGCTCGCACATGCCGAATTCGCTTTCCTATCCGCATGTCAGACGGCCACCGGGGACGAAAGGTTACCTGACGAAGCGATTCACTTGGCGGCGGGAATGATTATGGTCGGGTTCCGAAGTGTGGTTGCAACGATGTGGTCGATCGAGGACCACGATGCGCCGTTGGTTGCGGCAAGGGTATACGAGCAATTGTTGGAAGGAGGCAGGCCCAATAGTCTAAAGAGCGCTGGGGCGCTACAGGCAGCGGTAGGACATTTACGCGAGCAGATCGGTGAGAAGGAGTTTTGGCGGTGGGTTCCCTATGTACACTTTGGGCACTAAAAGCACGGAGAATGCTCCATAGCGAGTCAGGAATGATAAAGTGTATCTGTTCAGTAACGCAAGTTCGAGCTAATAAAATGGAAATGGTACTTTTACGCACGGTACGCCTATAATGTACATCAGAAATCGAATCGTAATCCTGTGAGCACGGGAGCTTGATTATGACAAAAACATCGGCTCGTGGCAGCGTAGGGCGGTGCGACCTTCTAGTATCGAGGCTACGTTTACCCGCGACTCGAGTCTGTGCTTGAGGATGCATGGTGATAAAACCAAGTCGATCGCACAGCTGGATGAAACAAGGGCCACTAAGAGTGGGCCCCGAGACAAAGAGCTGTCAGCAAACACGTTATTCAGTTTGGGGGCGAAGCGCGGGGAAGAAAGAAGCCCCGTGAGTGCGGCGTTTATTTCAGAACGGATGTCCCATCCGACGCAAAATGTCCCTCGGTTCCGCATGCATAGCCCACATGATAAACGAAGCTGGGCCAGGGGGTGGATCATCAAATGAGTGCCTGGGTTGGTTTCGATTGTGATGTCCATTCTGGACTACTTCTAGGTAACGGTGTTTGCCCTGCGGTTATCACCCATCTTGTGTCAGTTCCACGCCTTAATATGCGAAGTTGTGTGCGTACTGATATTTGCCCACGGGAGAACGTTTAGGGCGTGGGGCGCCTGGCCAGTACAACTCAGGATTCGATTGCTTTAACAGATTGTTCGTGATGGTCGAGTTTTCGGACTGCATGCATGACCTAGCAACTCCAATCGTAAATATGATACCTGAAGTTCGCAAAGTGAAGGTGTTTGCTGTCGCTACGATGGAAGGTTAGATTACTCAGGATGTAAGGTTGAGACTACGCACGGAAAAGCGTGGTAATAGCTGATATAGATCTATTAAAGGTCGCAAGGGACTCTTCGGGAGGCTGAGTTGCGCAGGTCTGACCGGAAAGGCGTTAGCAAAAGAACATAGTAAACGAGGAGATCCGTGCCTAACACCACTATTACGATATGGCGATAACAATGATGACCGCATCGTCAAGGTTGCCGAGCAAGACATTGACTGCAACAGACCAAAAGAAGGGCAGAAGAAGACGGGAATAGTAGGTAATCTGCGAAATTGAACAACACTGACTCGGGGGGCACGGATGCATTAGTAGAATGGGCGGCGAGGTGTGGAGGACTCACTGAGACGGAAGGTTTGTTGTAGCCGTAGGTAACCCGCATGGCAGGCAGCGGCGGCGACGACTATATGGTTGGACCCAAAGGCGTAGAGAGCAGCCTTAAGAACCAGTGGGTTAGCGAGGGAATGGCGACCAGGGACCACGTACCTCCGTGCATATATGAGGACATCGAGTCCTCGGCATGCTTTCCCGAATCACACCCGTGCTAGCCCAAGAGCCTCGGCGCCACAGCCGCTCTCCAGCGAGCCGTAGCCGCCACTCTTGCGATTCCAAGTCGAACTCCAGATCTTGTAAACCAGACCGCCTACTAGCCCCAGGATCACTACTTGCAACAGTCGGACTATCTCCTGTACCATGTCGCCTCAGTGTAGTCTCGGGGGCAACGTGGGAGGCGGCGTCAGGAGAGGTGGAATGTGGCACGCAAGCACCGTCTCAAGGAGATTCAAAGTAGGAAAGGAGGGGTGGCGCGGGATGCTCATCCCCGAGCAGCATATCATCGTAGTACACTTAGCCAGAGGCGATTTGCGGCTGAATCGGCTAGGTGAGCCATGTGCGCTTGTAGTTTTCGATCGACTCGAACGTACGAGCTTGCGGTAGCGGGAATATTCGGATTAGGATGCGAGATGTGGCACCGAGAGAGGGGTGGTGGAGAATATGAGCAGAGATGCGGTCACGCAAACAGAATCAACGCGGGTGTAAGTGAGTTGGGCGGGGTCAAGTGGAGCGGTAAATGGGTTAGGCAAAACCAGCCGGTGTGCGATCGAGGCAGGGGGTTCCAATACGTCTTCCAGCCACTTGGCCTCTTCTTATCTCAGTGTTAGAACGCAGATTGACACGAGCGGAAATTCGAGGATACTAGGAGGTCAGATCATGTGATGAGAAGCCCTGGCGTCAATCTAGCCAAGATAGGACATTCGGTTAGACACACATATTCCAAGGAAGACGGACAAGTAAGACTCACGGGGTATGGGAAGCGGGCACACCGAGCAGGCTCCGGTTGCCCCACTTGTCCCATCGACTCTAAGTTCTCGTGTCAGAGTCGAGTGCGCCGGGAGAAAGCTCGGCACCAGGCGAGACCTCCGGGGCCGCCATCATCGTCGAAGAGCACACGGCGGGTGCCCGGTGTCGGTGTAGTGGGAAAGACGGGGTTAAGCAAGAACAGCGCATGAGTTTTCGTATACCGGCGCCTTGTGCTTCAGAGCCTGCAGAGAGACTCAAGTTACTCTCTAGAGCCTGGAAGGTTGGTAAGTGAGGAGAGTGGCGTAAATGTAGTACTCACCGGACAGGTATTAGGGTGAAAAAAACGAGAAGGTTGTACCTCTTTCACAGATATGCGGGCGACTTTGGCAGAAGCAATATTATCCATTACTTTGTAGGTGTTGGTCGGGCCGCGAGGAGGGCACCGCTCCACGTGATCCTGTGGCTTTGATGTGGCTGTGCTAGCGCGGTCTCGCGTTCTAACCTCCACGTCCCCAGGCTTAATTACTCTAGATCCACTCGAGAATAATCCTAGTATACCTCAAATACCCCATATTTTGGGTGATTGAATCCTGGTTCATATGTCACTCAACCTTCAAATTGGTCAATCGTCTCTCACAGGCGCAAAAGAATGCTGAGTCATACCTAACCCCAACCCGGTGGAGGTTATGCATTGTGTGAACAGGTATTTTTTTCGCTCTTATTTGTGCTACTTCACTTGGATTCATCGTCCGTCTAGGCAAACGGGCGGGAATCGTTATCTCGACAGGCTTACCGGCTTCCGCGCCACATCTGCAACAGTGCAAATTAATGTCGAGGAGAAGCACATTCTTGAAGCGTCGGTGGGCAAGTCTCCATGCTCTCTAGCATCTGCAAGATCCCCGAGCTGCTCGCAAACGCCATTCGCCCCGGCTGCCTCGTCTCAGGGAGCTCGCGAAGGAGTACGCAATGCCGACCAATTGCTGCGCCTCACCCTCAGCGAGTGGTTTTCCCGCCACTACGGCCCACCCTGACGCCCCGCAAATCCCCCGCGCCCAGCCCTAACGCCCGCATCCCCGTCACCCTCCCTTGCGCCGTCGCCCAGACCGCCCGGAACTCGCCGCGTACACCATGTCGCTTCAGGACATTCTTGCCTATCCGGCGCTCATGTCTCTGCCTCTTGTGGCGCTGGTGCCTATCCCAGGTCCGATGCTCCACCCGCTGCCGCTCTTCCCGCTCTTCCCCCAGCGGGGCGGCATCTAAGTGCCCGCACCCTGCCCTCGCTCGCCCTCGCTCGTGCTCATCTACGCCCTCTACGCGGCCTAAATTCCCCGAACCCCCGCCCTCTCCGGCATCAGCACTACCACAGCGACCACTGCTGTGTCAAACATGCGTGTCAGCCCGCGAAACACCCCGAGTCCGTGGACGAGGACGAGGGCCGGTCCCGCTTCAACCACGACCATGAGCACGCGCCCGGGTGTCAGCCGTCTCTCTCAGTCTACTCGTGTGTTTGACTCCCTCTCTGCGACAGTCGTGACCATCAAGCTCGAGGACGATGCGCTCAACACCCGCTACAATTCCAAGCACGGCCCAACCCCCGTCCCTTTCTATGGCGCCCCAGCTTATCTCCCTAGTCTTCTCCTCGTTTCTACCCTTCGTTTCTAAACATCCAACTCCGATCTAGTCTCGCTAGACCCGCCCCTTGCCCTCGTCCAAGCCCTGCATCTGCATCACTTGTTCCCGGGCCGATTCCGTAGAGCGACGCCGCGGCCCGTACGGTCCCAAGATCCTGTGCAATGCCAGTGACCTCAAGTGGGCTAAGTCAATGAAACCGGACGGGGACACGCGACAGGGCACAACAACCCAGGATCCAGGACCAATGGCCCTCTGCCCATCGAGGCCGCGCCAGGCTATGCAATGCACCTTGGATGAGCCTGGACCAAGGTTGGCGGCGTGGGGAGTGCGAGACACGTCTACACGCCTCCTGCCCATCCCACCGGTGACTCTGCTCGACGGCGTTCCCATCGTGAATGATTTGGCGCCCAATCGTCCGGTTCTGGGCGATCTCGCAGTCGCCAGGCCAGTTCATAACGATATAGCGCTCGCTCGCTCGTCCGACTCTGCAGAGATGTCTTGGACGATGAGCGCCCATGAGGTGGACCGCCCAATGCCCAGCATCTCGAGCCTCGGTCTCGAGTCCCGTCGGTGCCGTTCCGGCCGCCGCTAAAGAGCTCGAGCAGGGATAGCAGGCCCGAGAATAATCGCCGGCCTACCTTTGAATCTGGCGGGGATACGAGCGCGTCCAGACCGATGGATCTCGCCAACATCGCGCTCGAAAAAGAATAAGGATACTCGCGTTGGGATTGTGACCATCAACCCGAGAGTTTGAAGCGACCGCGCGCAGACTCGAACTTTGACAGGTTGTTGAGCTCGTCGGCTGGGTTTGGGGATACGAACGGGAGGCGGGAAGGAGGCTCGCGACCCATCGAGGTGATCACCTTGCTTCTGCAAGGTCACTCTCCCCACCTGAATCGAACACGCTCAAACGTGCAAACCACGGATCTCGGCGCTTCACCAAATAAATTTCCCACGGTCTCCGTCTGGTGTTAAGTCTGTCTGCAATTAGTAGAATGCCGGGGCACATGAGCGGTGTTGTATCTACATTATTTAAAACTAAAGCCATCATGAGACAAAGTCACGGAATGAGGCACCGGCTTGCACATAGGGCATAGTCGCGAACTATTAAAGTCCAGGGGCACGTGACCTCGAGGGAAGGCTCGAATGCGTACCACGCCATGGTGCGGAGCACGACTCGCCGACATTGCCTTCTGAGGAGGAGAGCCGGAAATCACCATCTCTCCATCATCTAACCACTGCACCTGAGCACACCCTTGTAACAAACCTAACCTTGCCCCTTTTCATGCTTGACCCACAACCACAACCACATATTCCAGCCCAGGTCTGCAGATACCTTGGTGCACAAGCGGTGCTAGTGGCCATGTCCTGGCACTCTGCCCCTGCGCATGTCATGTGGTGTATGACACCTAGCGGCCAACCCTTGAATATCCAGCAGAGTCTTCTTGGCCCCCTCTATGCCATTCCAAGTGCACATGTCATACGCTGTACGACACTCCGAGGCTCAAAAGGAATTGGGCGGCGAGGCGCGAGCGAGCGAAGCAAGCACGCGCCGAGCCGCACAGCCTCTATAAGGCGTGCTACCTTCCACCTCTTCCCAAACCAGTCATTACTCACATTGGAGTGCTGACAGGTTTCGAAATTCTGAATTTCTCTTCAGTGGGGGTGCTCCTTATATACAGCAGAGGTGAGGCTGTACGATGTGCGATCTTCCCAGGAGCGTGGGAAGCCAAGCCGGCTTAGCCGGCTTGGCCATCAGATAGAAGCGATCAGTGTGGGAACTGATTGCTTGGCAGGACCCAGATATAGCGCTAGATCACTATATCTGGTGTGATCCGTTATCCCCTAGGAGATAGAAGCCGAGATAACATCGCCGAGCGCCTTGGCGCTTCTAGAAGCGTCAATTTGCAACGGTTTTGCCAAATCGTTTGGAAATACCATATCACATGGGTCTAGACCAACCCATATCCGGCTCGATCAGACTTCCATCAAAGATAGAAGCCTAAGAACCGAGATAAGACGGTATCTCATATCCATCTATCAGTCTTACGTCAGAGAGTCCAGACTCTCAGACCCTGAGCAGGCCCAGACACCTTACTCAGCATCGACTGTATTCGTAAGAACCTCGTCATCCTGACTAACACAGCTTAGCTAATCAGGCGCTTAGCGCTTAGTCACC
>WSTG01001096.1:0-11569 GCA_019616325.1 Ceratobasidium sp. 394
GGTTGTGGCTTACGACTGTGAACTTGGCGAAGAGGTCATTGCTGTGCCCTGGGTATATGCCATGCAGGGCGATAACCTGATGCAAAGCGAGTTGTGTTTGCATATTGGCATGGCAGGGAAATTCTTCTGTCATGTCTGCCACGTTCGGGGGAAGGATAAAGACCGTGAAAAAGGGGAGGATGGTGAGGTCCAGCATGTTGCAGTTAATTCAATTGACGTCTATCTAAGTTTCAACTTGTATTCGCTGGGTACATGATCCTCGAACTACATCCCAAACATTAGCTAGTCTTCGGGAGCAAGAGGCAATTGTACTCGAACGTGGGGCATTTTGAACTATTGATGATGAAGCCAGCAAGACCAGTGTCAAAGACAAGTACTTCTCATTGTCCCTGTCCATTATGAAGGATCGGCAAGATAAGCAGAGGAGCAAGTCTGCCCGATCTGGTGGTGATTTTCTCCAGAAACTTCGCCAACAGATGCCGGAGTGACTTTTCAATCCAGCGCTTTTCATCCCAGGTGTGTCCATGCTAATTTGTTTTCGTTAATTTACAGCTGATTTAGACTATGTATCCAGATCTCAACGCAAACCAAGACATGCCAGTAGAGATCCTGCATGTTGTACTCCTTGGGATCGTAAAGTATTTCTGGCATGATGCAGTTGCACGTCAGACTACAGAAGGCAAAGAAATACTTAAGGCTCGGATTGATAGCTTGGACGTTACTGGGCTGGGACTTGATGCTCTGCGTGGCACAACACTGGTGCAATACGCAAAATCGCTTTACAGGCGCGACTTTCGAGCAATCCTTCAAATTGGCGCCCTTGTGCTCTATGGCTTAGTGTCACCCCCTACCTACAAGGCCTGGCTGGCGCTTTCACGTCTTGGACCGCTGGTGTTTCAGCAAGAAATTGACGATGTTGATAAATATGTGGTATGCTCTATGTTAGTGGTTGGTCAACGATCTGATATATCTTGTTCTAGTTGGATCTTTCACATTCGATTGATGCACTCCTGGAAGCGACTGCACTCTGGACACCCCAGTGGTTCAATAAGCCAAAGTTTCATATACTGCTCCATCTTCCCCAACACATTCTCCGTTTCGGGCTGGCAATTCTATTCGCAACAGAAACTTTCGAGTCATACAATTTTGTTATTAGGCTACGGAGAATTCACTCAAACCGACATGCTCCTAGCCATGACATCAGCCGGGCGTTTTTACGCATGTATGTGGTCTGGCATCTTGTTAGCGGGGGTTGGGTCACACATATAATTGACAAATCTTCAAAACTACTTGTTCGCGCCACGCCTCGGCAAGCTGGACCAACGGTTTTGAGTCTTCGCAATGATCACGTGTTCACATCACTTATGGGAATGTCATCATTTAACCTTACATCGTCTTATGGTGCATTTTATTGTGTCGGGTGTGTTGTAATGGTTTGCATTAACCTATATATTTTTAGGGAATTTCATCCGGCAAGCTCCCCTGCTTATACAGCCATGGGCTTGTACTGTGGCATCGCATTGTGTGAAACCACCCGCAGCACTAGCTCCCGACCCAACATTTACTGTGTGCAAATGCGTGGTTCTGAAAAATAATGATGTTGTTCGTCGCAGCGCATACGTCTTGATTGCCCACCAAGGCACCCACAGTCCAGGCCAGGTGCTCGAAATATTGGCCACCCACCAGTGGGTTCTTGGTTTGACAATACAGATGGCCTCCCTCCTTCCTGACGTAGATACGTACCAGATGCCTGGGATTCGACTTCGTCAAGAAAATGTTTTTGTTTCATTAGATGTAAGTCCAATTAATCTATCGGAGTGAAGATGAGACTCACCCTTATCCGCTACTAGGACGTCTTGTGTTGTCTTTTGATATACCACAACTGCGGTCAAAATGGCTGCACAGTGAGTCAGACAAAGGCTATCTGACAAGAGAGGCAATGGACAAACCTTCTTGGCCTCGAAATACAACACCGAGGCAATCTATTCGACTCGGTTGTCAATTTTTCGTCCCTTCGCAGCGCTGCACTTGTCCAACCACTACGCTCCACTTTACCACCCCCATCCAAATCGATCCTTGGCATGGCTCAGCGAGTGGTTTCTATTTGGCAAGCGAATGAAGTGAAGGAAAGGACAGAAAAGGCGAAAAAGAAGGAGGAAAAGGATAGGAGAGCAGCAGAGCGAGAGCAAAAGAAGCAGGAGCAAGCGGAAAAGAGAGAGCAGAAGGGTGTTGGAACATCAGGAAAGGGGAAACAAAAGCGCGAGGACGAAGAACCAGCTCAAGGTGGGACATCACAAGCTCAGTTTGATGTACATTAGACCATATATCCATGCATTATGAATGCTTACCCCATTTTTATTATACCATTTGGCCCCCTGAGCACAAGCGAACCAAAAACACACATTAAACCACGCATACATCCAGTTCATTGACTTGCTTCGCGCCTCAAATGCGTCATGGTCACTAATCATGTGACCATATATCGCTTGCTCCTTCAACGTTTTCCCCCTCACACTTGTTCCAGACTGTTGCACTTTCAAGTTTGCTGGCGCAGCAGGCACCATTTCCCAGTTTCATCTGCGTGTATGAGTTCTTTCGAAGCTTGCTCCACTCTGTTCCTCGCTCTTGGACCGTCGGTGTCCGTTGAGGTGCCTCGACTCTGTGCCGATGTTCCATGCGCTGTTTTCCCAGTTCTCGAGCTCTGGAGCACACATTCTCTTCAATTACACCCCACTGCCTCCCCCTGTTCGCGTTTCAAAATTGATTTGATTTATTTCACCTATAAAACAACACCGAGTTGCAGCGCTCAACCTCTCAGCAACTCCTCAACCCCAATGACCAGTACAGCACCCACACAACTGTCTAACGCCAGCTCGAGTGCAATCCAGGCCTCTGGCACTGGGGCGCCTCCGTCCGCTGCGGCCCTGGCGCAAATGGTTGACTGCGCTGCTCAGGAGTTCGGGCTTACGAGTGCGTCGCGCCAGCAGCTCTATCTATTGGCTATCCAGGTGAGTACACTTCCTGTCATATGTTACCTTGGCTTTATGGAACATGTTTTTTAGTCCTCTCCCAGCTTGAGTGAGCTGTGGATCCATGCCGCCGTTCTTCGGAATGCGTCCCAGATCAAGATCCTAGCCAACAGGATCACTGCCATGGACAGTCGTTTCAACACTCTCACCAGTCTGGTACACCAAGACTACCACCTCGGCAAACAGCAAGAGGTTTGTGCTTCCATATTACGATTCAAAGGCATATCCTTACTGGCATGGCACCTAGAAAATGATTAAAAAGCTTATGCAGTACTTTCTCATGACCACCAAGGCATCTTACGAGTCGGTCTCCCCCCATACTAAGATGTGTACGTTCTGTATCTCTCACTATTTTGCTCTAATACCTTGAATACAGGGGTTTATTTTCCACCACCCTTCCCAGTTCTCGCTCGAGTTGTATCCTCAGGATGATACGGTTGAGGGGGTTTTGAACGGGTTTGTGGATAGGGAGATCCACCAATGCCGCAGCTCCTTCCGCAAAATTGTGAGTAATATTCCCCATACGGAGCACTCTTTACTTACTGGACCCTAGCTATTCATTGAGGCAGCTGGTGACCGGCTCCTTGCCCAGGCTTCTGGCTGGATCTGCTGCGTATTCGCACCTGGCATCAAAAAACCAACCCCCAAGTATGTTCAAGCCCATATCGCACAGCTCGTACGTGTCTTCCCTTACAACCTCCCTACCAATCTTTTGCTTACACATTCTCCAGCGCCTGATTGCCCATGGAATAATTGGTGAGGTTCAGGCCACGGAACAGGCTGAGGCTTGAGCTCTCGCAGCTCCCCGATGCTTCCAGTGCCCTCGCCATGATACCAGCTTTTGGACTGCTGTTAATGCTCGCTTCGACGAGCTCAGGCGTCTCCACAGACCCCAGTACGATGGTAATGCCGGCTGGGAACTGTAAGTCCCTGGGCCTTGCGGCACACACGCACCACTAATGTATGCGTGGCACTTAGGTGGGAGGACGAGGTCATCGCAGCTGACCAAGCCCTCTTCACCGGGAAAATTCAGTTTCCCGGGGAGGTGCCGATGACTTTCATGGATCAAGACTAATGCGCTACATTGTATCGTATTAGGTCAAAGTTTCCGCGATCGCCTGCTTGGTTTGGTGTGTCTGCTTGTACTTATATTCTCGGTGTGCCTGCTCGTCTCTGTGTCTGCTTGTCTTGGCCTGTCTGCTTCTCAGCCCGTCTGTCCGTCTTGGTTTGTCTGTCTCGGTTTGTCTGTCTCAGTTTGTTCGTCTTGGTTTGTTCGTCTCAGTAGCTCGGTCTGTCTGCTTATAGCAACCAAAAACAACCATCTAGGCTTGGTTTGATCACTCTTAACCCTAAAAATATGTGCTTTGTGCCTTGTATCTGCTCGAGCTTCGGAAACGTCGTCTTCGACGATGTATTGTACATATATTCTAACAATGGTACATTTGGGTCCATGCCTAGCGTTCCACCCGGATACGAGCCGGGTTCGAGGCCTGTTGGGCCTAGCCTTGGTGGCCAGATGGGCGATATATCTGGTTTCCAGCTGTTAAGGAATCATGTGGCGCCCAGATGCATGCCCATTTGGATTCCAGCTGATCGCGTGATTAGCTGGTTTCCAGCTGCTCGGCCTGTAGCAGTGTACAGTACCACTATTGACCTCGACAGTTCTCCGGGGTTCTTGTTTGTTTTCTTGACCTGGGTCTTCAGATTAATTGTATACCACAGCGTTATTACTGTCTAGTGTGGACAGTTGCCATGAAATTTTGACAGCTGGAGTAAATACCCTACTGGATTGGTCAAGCCACAAGATCCCTGTGTTCAAGATGACCCCACCAGCGTGTGTGCACTAGTACAAGTGGAAAGCAGAATCTCCGATCCGCGCAACTGGCATAATAACCCCCACTTGTGCTGATTGGAATCTGAATCATGGCTTTTGTGCTCTGAGCGTCTCCACTCACCGTTTCCCACAGCCTCTCCCTTGACTTGAACCTTTCCAACCCTAATTCAGTACCAAACTCTAACGATGGAAATGACAACTGCGGTGATCTCGACATTAGTATTGCCAAGTCTTTTTACGGCGTACTGCATGATGGGCGGCCGGATTTGTCTAAACCATGGGCACTGATTGTAAGTCACGCCACTGACATTTTGCCGGGAGATTTGCTGAATCCTACAAGTTTACCCACAAGTATCCAGGAGCCAGATGGTTCTCAAATGAGCCCTTGAGCTGGGATAATGACATGTCTCTACCTGGTGCTAGGGTTGATGGTCCAAACGCCAAGGCCTGGACCAAGATGACCCCACCAGCGTGTGTGTGCCTAGTACAAGTGCAAAGCAGAATCTCCGATCCGCGCAACTGGCATAATAACCCCCACTTGCGATGATTGGAATCTGAATCGCGGCTTTTGTGCTCTGAGCATCTCCACTCACCGTTTCCCATAGCCTCTCTCTTGATTTGAACCTTTCCAACCCCAATTCAATACCAGGCTCGCCCGATGAAAGCGGCAACAACAATGATCTTGACATTAGCATTGCCAAGTCTTTTTACGACGTATTGTATGATGGGCTATTTGCTTGCAAGGCTTCCGAAAGACTTTCTAATGTACTCTGGTCATATCATGATTCTGCAAGGCTGCCCGAATCCCGGCGCTCGCTTGCTCTTAATCTGTGTTTGTTGAATGTTATCACATCTGTAACATCTAGTTGAAATGCACACCCAAATCCTCATGGTATCCTCGTTGCTGATGCGCTATTTTTCTGAAGTGCGTGCAGTTAAATATGTCTGCGTGTCCACAAAGTAACCATTGACGCTCCTGAAACCAGAGAATCGCTCATCTCAAGCCGTTTTCTGCGGTCCAATTGCTCCAGCGTCTTTTGAAATGACAAGCTGCTTGCCTTGCTGATGTGAATGGTGGTTCAAAGCAAAATCTATTAACTTATCTACTTCAAATTTATATGGCTGCTCCATGCTCGGGGTGCCATTATGAACCACTAGACCCCACACCCAGCTGCCCACCCGCCGAACTGAAAGCATTTACAGGCCCTGGAAGCCCAAGAAAAAATGTAAAATGGATAAAACTGAAAGCCCAAGTTTCCTTCAGTGATAAACAAGACTTGGCTGACAGCACGATAGCACAGGAGGTTATGCGGATCGGCCCTGTTGAAATTTGATCAAGGCATGGGTATCTTCTAAACTCTAGACCCACGAGCAGTTCAGAATAAATCAAACTCAAACAGTTATGGAGACGTATGAGTTTAACCGACGAGAAGATCTACAACAGGCAGCGGTCAGCGTTTAATATCGTGTGCATACAACCACTCGTTACCTGAGGTGTTTGAGTTTTGTCCTCTTCAATCGCATGTTTTTGCTTGGCCACGTCAAGAGATGTGTTGACTTTGGATCTGCATAATAGGAATACATAAACTCAAAAATCATGTTGCAGAAGGTGATTAGAACACACCTGATGGTACGGAGTAGGTCGGGTAAGGTGAGCATCTTGGCTCGAGACTTTAGTCAAGGCCTATATAGGGCTGAATGAATAATCAAATCTTAGCGGGGACTGGATGAGATTTACTTCTGTAAAGAACCCTCCTGTTTGGCTACCTTCACACACCAGTTCATTCTCCTTGGATCCCGCTAAATGAATCTACTTGGGTAACCTCAAGTCAAGCTAATTTCTGAGGTTTAAAAAGCTTACCGTAGGAGCACAGGGTTCACCACCCGACCATCCAGCGACCCCTTTCCATTCAGCTATGTCACCTTCCATGCACAGGACATATTGAAGTGTGAGGCATCCGCAGTTTCAGCTCGAGTTTCTTCAAAGACAACAACCCGAAAACTCACCAAAGCACTCCCCAGAACGACAAAACTTTACTCCAAGGTCAGGCCACAAATATTCAACAAAAACAGCATGGAGCTCACATCTGTCACAATCCATGCACGTTTCAGTTTGCGGGACCACGAGGGTTTTGAAACTCAACTCACTATTCTCCATGCGAGGTGGTTGTTCAAACTGAGAAGATTTTGCATATCCTGCACAAGCGGTGAGCCAATTGGCACGGGTATCAAACCACGATGTACCTTGGGGTCAAGACCATTCCAGTTTTCACCTTCGTTGACCGGATTTTGGGCTGTCAGATCTACAAAGGCATGGATAAAAACTTACGTGGGTCAAGGGTTACAACTTACAATGATTGACACGCCCAGGGATAAAAATACCGTGGCCTTGAACTGGGACTGGTAAGCATCGAAGCCATAATCTGTATTAGCCACGTACAATACAGACAACCGCCTTCTGTCCTTCGACGCGCGCAAACTTGGTGAAGATCAGAGGGCATAATAGACAACCGAAAGACACGTACCACTTCATTCTTGCTCGCATTCTGGACTCTAAATAATAGTATTCCCTTGACCAAACGCCTGGTCCAGGCCTCGGCATTCGGACCTTTCAGTTTGGTGGGTGGGCAGCTGGGTGTGGGGTCTAGTGGTTCATAATGGCACCCCGAGCATGGAGCAGCCATATAAATTTGAAGTAGATAAGTTAATAGATTTTGCTTTGAACCACCATTCACATCAGCAAGGCAAGCAGCTTGTCATTTCAAAAGACGCTGGAGCAATTGGACCGCAGAAAACGGCTTGAGATGAGCGATTCTCTGGTTTCAGGAGCGTCAATGGTTACTTTGTGGACACGCAGACATATTTAACTGCACGCACTTCAGAAAAATAGCGCATCAGCAACGAGGATACCATGAGGATTTGGGTGTGCATTTCAACTAGATGTTACAGATGTGATAACATTCAACAAACACAGATTAAGAGCAAGCGAGCGCCGGGATTCGGGCAGCCTTGCAGAATCATGATATGACCAGAGTACATGAGAAAGTCTTTCGGAAGCCTTGCAAGCAAATAGCTAGAGGAGAGCCTCGGCCGGCGCCAGTTTGGTGATTGCTACTGGGACTCATTGTGCAATCAGAGTAGCACCCCCCGCCAAGGCTGTGGGCAATAACATTGTACTAAATTCCATGATTGGCAGCTACTGTGCTGATGGCAACTTTAGACCTATGCACGAGGTGTCGATATGTACGAGCTGGCGCCCTGCGCTCTTGGGATGAGCAGTGACCACGCCTCTTAGTGCCTTCGTAGCATGTAAACCTCCCTTATAAAGTGCATGGCAAACAAGCTTTCTCCACAAGTTCGACCACTTCTTCCACACCCCTCAGTCGCCTGCCGAATCATGCTGGAGCAACACTTTCCTAAACTCTATGCTGTGGTTATTGGCATCAACAAGTGCAAATCCCCTGTGCACCCCAACTTGGAGGGGTGTATCCACAATGCAATCTCTGTCTTTAATTACCTTACGGAAACTCTCCAAGTCCCCGAAGAATATATTGTGTGCCTGTTTGACGAGCAAGCCACATGGAAAGAAATCCTTGATGTGATTCTGAACCACCTCATCTTGAATGAAAAGATCCAACCTTTAGACCCAATCCTAGTATACTTCTCTGGTACGTTAGCCAGTACTAGGATGGATGTTAGGCTAACATGAAGGGACAAGGCCGCGGTGACCACCGGAAAGCTCCTCCCGAGTGGTACTCAAGTGACGGGAAATTGGAACTGATCCTACCGCATGACGCCAGCGACTGGGACAAAGTGCCAGATCCCCAATCAAGTTCCAGTGAGTCCGAGTCAAGCAATCGTGAGCCAAGTCCCTACACAGGTGGCCACGACCCGAACAGGAACTACAAGCACAGAATTCCGGATAGGACACTTGATGCATTGATCCACTGACTGAGTGAAGCGAAAGGGGGTAATATTGTAAGTAACATTATAGGGGAATTTTGAAATAAGTATGTGGCTGAACTCTTCAACTAGAGGGTCATTCTCGATTCTTGCTATTCAGGAAGTTGCACAAGGGGATATAGCCGGATGCGCCACTCACATGATGAAGATGCGCCGCCAATGCCGCCCACCCTTGACGTGGACCTCGTACAGCCTGTAGCACTGGGCCAAAGTCCAAGCCTAAAGACACACATCCTCCTCGCCGCGTGTAGAAACGACCAATTACCTCAGGAGATACCGAATCAAGCTGCGGACGAGTCAAGCATTCCTTCGTCATCGGGCGTATTCACGAAGGCACTGCTTATGGCACTCAACGATTGCAATATGGCAACCACAAGCTCCTCCGCACTCATGCGGGACGTCGAGAAGAATATGATAGCCATAATGTCCCAGCCGCAGAAGACGTATAGGTGCAAGAGGCAGTCACCCCAATGCAAAGGGCAAAAAAAGACAGACTCCTCTTCTGAACGCAGTTCTCGCTTACCAAAGGCATGATCCAGTTGGACCGTGATCAGCGGCACAACAATTTTTGAATCAAGGCGGGTAGCGCATCCAGCATCCAGCTGGGTACAGAACTAGGCGTCTACTCTGGTAGCATGGAAAGGACATCCCCACCTATCACCCGATTTGTGGCGGTTCAAGTCAATGCTACCAGCTCAGTATTGTGCTCACAGGATGCAAGTTCAATCGTCAAGATACTGGAGAACACATACGTCCTTGTCACCAAGTACACTGGCCACTCGATTCACATTCTGGTCGACGGCCGAATCATGTCCTCCCTGCTCTGGTGAAAGGTGCTCAACATGCTGAGGTCCCAGCCAATCGACATCGTTTGGTCCAAACCCGGTGAGCCATCTGGTCTAGTGCTGGCCCTAAGCGAAGAGGGTATCGTAGCGCAGCGCCAAGACCCTTCGATAATCCAGCTGGGGCCAAAGGACATTATTCTGCAGCTGCATAAGGATTCTTCTGAGTTGGCACGAAAGTTAGGCTCAATGGCAGACTTCCATTTCCATTTGCAACGACGCAACCCAGAATCCCCACTTCGAGGGCTGGTCGAGATGAAGCTGATCGAACTCAAGACCAAGCCCGGCCATTCTTGGAGAGTGAAGGAGTATGTTCCCATTTCAGACGATCCAGAAGACCTATTTGGGAATAGTTTGTTGGACGGGACGGTCGTCGAGCTACGAGCAGCCCCCGATAAGCAATACGGTTTGCGGCTGACAAACAACTCCAATTGGCCACTGTTTGTCTGGGTGTTATACTTCGACCTAGAAGACTACAGTATCAGCTTCCTATACCAGCCACCCTCTCAGAATACAAATCCACCACTCTTGACCAATGGAAAGGCGCTTGGAGTCGGGTATGGGGATGCCGGTGTGGAGCCACTACGCGTTGACAATAACAGGTACTCGGATAGGGAGTGTGGCATATTCATGTTGTTTGTATCGGGCACATGGGTTGACATCTCACACCTGGAACAAGAGTCTATCCTTGAGCCTCCGAGTAAGGATGGCGCTAGGAACGCCATAGGGGCACCCGTAAGTCCAGCAAATGTATGGGACGTTTTTGTTGTTATAGTGTCGGCAAGTCAGTAGATAGAATACAGTCATCATTGTTGTAGCGACTAGGGCCATGTCGAACCTTAGTGCCCAACCACAGAGTGGGATGAGGCATCCACATGGTTGTGTTTCTCCCATGAGATAATGGGTTCTGCATGCAGGAGCCAAATACACGCTAGTATTGGGCTATCCAGGAATACTGGCGAAAACTTCAAAATAGTTGATGCAATTTATTCTGGAGCACTGCTACCATATTCTCATTGTAGCTCCAAAATATAAGGATATATGAGAAGAGCAGGGTCGCAGATAAGGCAAAACAAAATCCCACACGAGGTTTATCATGATCGATGGGAGAAATCCGGGGGGGGGGGAAGTGGGGTAGTAAGTGAGAATGCATCTATCCTTCGCCTAGCCGCACTTCCATAGCCTGGAGGAGGATGACATGTGTGCATGCTGTGCCATGAGAGAAGGATGTGCGCAGAGTAGGGCGCCAAACGGATGTGTCATACATTTACAACTCATTGGATAATTTGCTTCATCTAAGGTTGAACAATCGTGGTACAAGTATCCAACAAGAAACACCAGTGGTTATTCCTATTCCGTCAGGGCGAGTGGCTAGTGGAGAGTCAACCACCCAAGCGATATACATGTGCAGCCTATAAATCATGCATGACCAGTCTTGGTTATAAATGTTGGGTGTATGCGCAGTGTATGCGTGCCAATTTTGGATCACGGTGTGATCCGTTTGGCTAGCCCCAAGTTGGGCGCTTAACCTGGGCTGTGACTAACAAGCACAAATAAAGCACCAGGAACACAACAACATTTGACATCATCCAGTGTATATTTAGAACTTTCGCTGGGCAAACAATACGCCTGCTGGGTTATCAGCGCCTGTGAAATACGGCCTTGGTGTTACGCTGGTGTCAGAATCGGAGTTTGTAGACGACGGCTACCTTGTGTAGTTGGTTGACTCTAACACCAGTAACAGGGGGTGTTCTCGCTTAATGAGACGGCAAGAACAGAGTTCGTTTAACCCTTAGGTTATAACACACGTAGAGCTGTAACTTGATACGTCCACACAGGGGATGCACAAACAATACTACACAGAGGGACGAGCCACAGCCGAGTCCGTCTATGCTTGGTTG
>WSTG01001099.1:0-11564 GCA_019616325.1 Ceratobasidium sp. 394
CTGTATGGGCCATATCTCAGTGATAGCTGAGCCAAACAGGACCAAACAACTTGCAAAATGCAGCTGAGAAGCGAGGCTACAGTTGACTAAGATCTGGGCTTATGTAAGCATAAGAATGATGGTTGACAAGGGTCCCATTAGTCATGGTAGTTTTTTACGATCAATTTTGTGGAGCACTGTACATAAGTAAGGTAGGTGTACAGTAACATACAGAACATGGATGCTTGTACAAACATTGATGTCCAATACCTAACAGATGACCTAGTATGTACTGGTACAGTACCAGGTGATGGTACTGCTGGATCAAAAAGTGTTGCATCTGGGAAATTGTTTTGGCTATTTCTCCATCATTTCAAATCCAATTTCAGTTCCAGTTGCAAATTCAGCAATGTGGCAGTGCCAGCTACCTGCCCACCAAATTTGGGAAATTTGAAATTCAGGGTCCTGACATCACCAACTCAGTTGAATATGCAATTTTCTCTAACTTTTGATCCAGCCATGAATTTATTTTTCCCATGTCACCAAAGCCCCTAAATGCTGGGAAATACCCCTGGGTGAACACTGGGCACACTGGCACATTGGGGGTGGGAGCTGCACCAGTGGACTTGTGCAGCAACAAGGGGAGCCATGACAGAGTCAGGTGACCAGTGGCTGCTTACACAAACAGGATGACATGTCATCAAGGTCAAACAGCCATTTACATGGATGCTGTATGATTGTGCTTCCTACAGCTACTTCAGATGTGCAACAGGCTTGTACAAGTCACTACTTGATGATACAGTAGCATTGCAACAGTGGTACTGTACTGGACAGACTTGTATGGTAGCACTACGTATAAACCTGTGTAGTATATACCATACGCCACCTGGAAGTGGCACGGATTTTGATGTGGATGACATCACATCTGTCCCACTCACCCAATCTGGGAGATTTTGTACTTGATGTATAGCCTAAGTGCTCAGGATATCTCATTAAAAATTTGGGTTCATTTTGTTATCCCATTGATGAGATACATGCAAAACAATTTTGAGGCCAACCAGTCCGGAAATACTGGGAAGTGGCACATGTGACCACACTGCCCCTTTTTCACTCAAACCGCCACGGATGCCCGCTAGGTGAGTCTTTTTTTATATATATGGTCAATAATATGTAAATGGGTCATGTAGATCTCAAAAGTCAAAGGAAGAAATTGAAAAGTTGCTACAATTGGCAGTTGAAGATGTTGAAGAGCGTGGACCCTCGTACAGAGATGCTGCGGACCTAAGAGGAGTGCCACCCAAAACACTCTGGGGCCGTGTGCATGGCCGACAAGAGCGACACAAGGCTCATGAAGCCGAACAAGCCCTGACTGATGATGAGGAGTGAGAGATAGTGGCATGGTGCCACCAAATGGAGCGTCGATATCTGCCGGTTCAGCTTGTACATGTGATTGGGTGTGCAGAAGCAATTTGGAACAACAAAAACGGCACATTGGGGAAGACTTTGGGTGTGCACTGGGCCGAGAGGTTCTTAAATCGACACCCCGAGCTGAAACTTACCACCAGTAAGCAAATTGATAAGAGGCAGGTTATGGCAAAGAACCCAGAGTACATTCTGGAATATTATGACCTAGTAAGTCTATTTGAATGTTGCTATGTAATGTACTCACCTTGCTGCATAGCTTGGGAAAACCCGCAGCGAGTTTAACATCACACCAGACCGCACGTTCAACATGGATGAGAAAGGGTACCAGCTTGGGGTTAGTAGCCGAGAGACAGTGATAATCTTGACACGTGACCATCAAGATGGATACGCAGGGGGTTCAAAACATTGTAAGTTGACTTAACATATGATTGAACTATGTTCTGCTTACCTTATGCAACACAGCCGGCAACTGTGAAACAATCACATTGGTTGATACAATCTGTGCTGACGGTTCTCCACTGCCCCCAATGGTGATCATGAAAGGGAAAAATGTCCTGAATACTTGGATGGAGGATAGCCCGTTGCCAAAAGAAACCTTGTGGGCTTGCTCACCGACTGGATAGACCAACCATGAGCTTGGTGTCGAGTACATCAAGCATTTTGATTGGTTGACAGCTGACAAAGCGTGAGTACTGCTTGAGCTATTGCTTTGGTGGACTGAATCAAGGATTATGCATAGAGCTGGGGGTGAATACAGGCTCTTGATACTGGATGGGCATGGCTCTCACCTGACATATGAGTTCCTACGATATGCTCATGATGCTTGTATCATTATTCTTGGGCTCCCTAGTCATACAACCGACTTCCTTCAGCCCCTTGATTGAGTCATATTCCGCTCTCTACAACGCTTCTATGGCCAAGCTGTCTCAGAGTACACTCGGAAAAGCCTTGCTGTAACAGAAAATAATTTTTCAAAGTAAGCAGGCGATAATTTTTAATTCGGGTTGCAAGCTCACCATTTGGTGCCAACAGGCTTTTACACCAGGCTCAGGAGAAGGCATATACAAAAGAAAACATCTTGTCATCCTTTGAAGCAACTGGGATTGAGCCATTTAATCCCTACCGAACCACCACCATGAAGGATTACCAGACAGGGATGACATCTCAGAAGCCAGCTTCTCACCTTGCACACCCTGCTCCACCACTATCCCCCCGTAGTTGTCGCATTGC
This sequence comes from Ceratobasidium sp. 394, assembly GCA_019616325.1. NCBI lineage: Eukaryota > Fungi > Basidiomycota > Agaricomycetes > Cantharellales > Ceratobasidiaceae > Ceratobasidium > Ceratobasidium sp. 394. The sequence goes on from WSTG01001099.1 coordinate 2,635, forward strand.
CATCATAGCAAGCTCAAAGGAGCTTCTCAGCGACCCAGAGGCATCTATTGAGTCTCTAAGGCAAGCACTGGAGGACATTTTGGGTGTAGTTGATGGTTCGGAGGCCTGAGCCTTGATTGCAGAAAACTGTCTGGCTGAGATGCAGGAAAGCGCCAAGGAGAAGCAGAGCATGACACACCGAGGAGGCAAGGTTGGGCATGCAAAAGTATACACACAGGAGGAGGCACTCGAAGCAGTGAGGTTGAAAGAGGTGTCATGTGCTCAGGGCACCTCATGAGCACGAGGAAGAGGCAGAGGACAAGGCCGTGGCTGGGGGAGAGGAAAGCAAATTGGGAATATGGATGGGAAAGGTCAAGCAGGAAGTTTAGGCAAGCTGGATGACAATCAGGAGGCCAGTTCTGACTCTTCTGCTTTGGATTTTGCTTATGACTTGGAAGATTCTAGTTAAAGTGCAATTTTTTCATGCATTTTCTCAGTTCTTTTTGTCTCTACATGTTTTCTGTATCAATATGCTTTGTCCATACTAATTTGAAGCAATTTTATCGAGCGGATCGTGATTGAGAGCTGTTTGTGCCATTTCACTGTCACGTGCCACTTCCGGGTAGTCTATGGTAGCAGGTATGTTGCAATGGTTGATACAGAAGTGTGTAGCACTGCGTAGCACACATGGTTTTTGCTGATGGACAAGCCAGACGTGGACAGCCTCGTGAGTCAACTTGACTCACTCCAAATTTTCAATTTTCAATCTCCTCTCTTGCTCGACATGTTGTCCACCTCCCCAACCCTTCTTGTTTCCAATGGAGTGAGTAGCTCAACTTTGGCCTCCAGTTCAACAAAGGGAAAGGAGAGGGAAGTGACCCAAAACAGGACCACCAATGAGGTGGAATGGGGGGAATGATGGGATATGCCATGTATAGCAGTTATACATAATGTGTATGCATGTATCTTACTTGAGTCACAAACCCGTGGTAAATTACATGTTTTGTAAATTACAGTAACTTACGTGTTAGGAACCACAGAGGAGGTTTTAGCCCATACACTATGTTGTTCTCTTGGGTGTGAAGTGCTGGCCCATGGTTCCGCTGCTTCAACTCTCAGGTGAGCAGCTTCTCCTAGTGAAATGACACTCACTTGACAGATGTTGACCTACTGGTGGCTATCTTGGCCATTTCTAGGGTGATTTAGTGTGTAACTCAAATGGCTCAGCCAAGTTCATCACCCGCTGACTTGTGAACCTAAACCGACAGGATATTGTAATGTAAATTAGTGTGTATACCTAGTTGAATGGATAAGATAGGACCAGGATTAACCTAGGAAATGGGTCACTGAGGGTCCAATTCCAATCATCTTCATTGAATGCGTCTAAGTCCAATCACAATGTGATCCCTCCCACCACCAGGCCACCACTCTCACCGCTCAAACACCCTCCTGCACTCCTCAAACGACATTGTGTGCTGACATCAAGCCATGTACGATCCACAGACCCTGGCTGCCGCTCGAGAAAGGTCTCAAAAGGTGAGTGATTCATAAAGAGTGTTAATCTCCCCAAGTTAATTGCTCCAAATCACTCCCATCTCACAGAATCGAAAAAGCATAAAATATTACCTGGTGAAGACCATTTGTGACTGCACTAGATGTTTTGGGAAGCAGCTGCAGTGGCCAAGAGTGACGGTTGAAACGCATAGGCAAGATTATGGCTGACACCTGGATGTGCAGCTACGCGCAAACCCCTCACATGTTATGACCCACTAGTTCTCAGATCTAGTGGCTAACGGTGGCTCGCTGTTCTGTTTACTGTCTGATGCGTTTCTGTATTTATTGTGTATTTATTGGGTGTGTTTACTATATACTAGTCGGTCTCGGTGTGGTGGGCAAGATAAGGCTAACTGAAGTCCTCAGCTAGCCTTACCTCCACTTATATACCATGTGGCTGCGGTGAGTCATTTGTTCCGCAGTCCGCAGTAATAACAAAGTCACGTGCAGTGTCAACAGCCTACTAGGTGTTACCAAGACAATCACGTGTACGGTCTATTAACTTTATGTAAGTATAGCTCGGGTTATTTGCGGCTCAGGGTCATGTGACTTTGCTTAGTCAGGTCGGGTGTCGGGTGTGCATTACATGGGAGAGATGTTGCACACCCGACTTGTGTAACCACCGTAAGCGCCGAGGTAACGTAATGTGTAACCTGTGGTCATGTGACTTGTGAAGTCCTTCAATTGACTTCGGGTAAAATACTATAATTACGTAATGAAATCGACTTAGCCTTTCCTGCTAAGTCCAACTTATGATGTCATGTCACGCGGGTCATGACATCATTCCCTCCTTAGGGTCTCTTATGGGGGATTCCGTAAGAGACGTTCCTAAGGTTCGTTCTATTCTCTATGGGAATACAAAGAAGGGGGATTCCCCTGTGTACACCCTTTCTACATTCTTGGCCACCCAGGCCTCTCCTTCCTCTCCTTCTATATCTGACCAGCACTTACTGATCGCCGCCCGGCTGTTCCCTAGGATCACCATCGGGCGCACCTTCATCGCCTTCACGTGCTTGTAGCAGCCCGTGAAGTCGGCCTCATACTGGCTCAGGGCTTTGAGCGAGTACTTACCTTTGGTGTGGACCATGTCGTCCAGGATCCAAATGTCGGCATCCTCAGACAGGGCCGACATGTTCCACACGTTACACATCCGGCTGTGTGTCCCTTTTGACTGGGCATACGCCATCTTCCTGGTCCCTGTCTCTCCCTCGATCACTAGGATGCGATGACGCATCCCAGGGGCCTTCGGGGGAACCTCCCGCTCGAACCATTGGTCTGCTTGCTCGACGTGGGTGTCAAGTTCCGGTCATTCGAGTTCGACCGGGATGGCGGGTAGGAGGCCCGCGTCGGTCTTGTACGCGTGTTCCGTGTACGCCCGGACCGAGTTCCAGGCCGTCGTCATCTGGAGGGGGCGGAGGCGTTTGAAGCGCTGGTAGTACTCCTCCTTAGTCTCCGTGGAGACTATTTCCTCCCCATCTTCCAGGTCCGCCTGGGTATCCAGGTGAGTAATCAAGGGGCGGTGGTTGGTTGGTACTGGGCATACCTGCATCCGGGACCTTTTACCGCCCTTCCCCTTTACCAGAATCTCCTCCAGGGCCTCCACGGTGAGGTCCCCGGCCATGAGGTCCTTGACCTCCTCTCCATTCGCCCCAACGTCCTTCCATAGATAATGGAAGGCTGTACAGGCCAGACACCCCCCAGGACCCTCTCATAGCTCCTTTGGGGCGATGTTCGGATGGGACCCTTTGAAGTCCCAAAAGTGGGGGTTGCGAGTGTTCCACCCGTTTTTCCTCAGCTGGCTGATGGTAAGGGCGTGTATGTGGAGGGGCCGCTCCGGGTTGAAGTGGGGGTCCTCCGGATTGTGCCGCTCCACTACGGCCAGGGTCCGCCAGTGGTTCGGTCGGTTCCTGCAAAAGTGTTTGAAGCAGCTTACTAGGCCGCTGGGCTCCTCCTCCCTGAGGGTGCTCCAAGTCAGGAGCACCGCCCTGCTCGTCACCAGGAATCAAGACGAGGGACCGGCGGGCCCCTCGTCGGGCGTCGGCGAGGCAGACCCTCGAGCCGTTGGTGTAGGCCGCCCAGAACCAAGTTCTGGGCATGGGGTTACTCCCCAGCGCATGGGTGATGGCGAGACCAACCTCGGCAGTGCGGACTCGTTTGCCCCTACTCGTGGCTCCACGCTCAGCCCAGCGCCGGCAGAACTCGTTGTTGTCTGGGAGTGTTGCATTTTGAGTGGAGGGGGTAGGATGCATGTAGGTAGTATGGGGGAGTGTGTCGTTGACTCCTCCTAGATAAGCACTTCCAAGGTTAGTTCGTTGGTCATGTGATGTTGTTGCTAGTCACGTGATGATGCATCTCTGAGGGGTGCCCTCCCTTCGCTTGTCGTGTCGCCCTGATCCTCGCTTCGCTCGGGGGCTCCACTCCTCGACTCCGGCCAGTGCCCCCTCTCCGACCCCTCTGGTATTACGAGATAGCGAGAGTCATGTGATCTATAGGAGTCACGTGACTATTCTCTTTTCGATCACGAGGTTTGGGGGGTCACGTGATGTTATTGTGTTTGTACTCGTGTGTTGTTCCTGCTTCTCTGGAGGTACTTATACCTGGTTTGGGGGGTCTCTCTTCTCTCATCTTACTCCCTTTCTTAACATGTGAGTTATCACTCTTAACTATGATCCTCTCGACTGCACCTGCTGGGCCTTGCCCGGCGATGAGTATTGCACTTACTGCAGCGCTGTTTGCAATGCTGCCCTTGACGACTATGAGGGTAAGGTTGGCGACTGGGCCGGATTTTCTTTTACCAGTAAGTCGGTTTTGTTTTCTAGGCTGTTTGTTTGCTGACTTGTTGGGTAGAGCTCGATAGTGTGGCGATGGAGTTGGAGGAGGCTGTGCATCAGGCGGCCCTCGCTGAGTTCTTTGAAGAGGGGCGGGCCCCCACACCTCCTCCAGACGCCCCTGTGTATGGGTTGCAGAACTTCTTGGGGGACCTCGGGGATGAGGCCCCTTGGCTGCGGAAGCGGGGAGATAGGGGGGTTGTGAAGGGCAAGGGCAAGGGTAAGGGTGTACGCCCTAAGCCCTATGACCGTGTTTCTAAGGCGCAGAGTTCTTTGGGATTCTCGAAATGTAATAAGAAATGAAGACCAGGCAATTCTTATTTCATTGATTCAGTTCAGAACTTTGAGAGAAAACATGTGTATTTGGGTGACCCTACTCCGGTCCCTACTCCGCTGCCTCCAGAGGGGGCATGTCCAGGAACTCCATTAGAGCCTGCTTGATGCGGTTCTTGAGGTCTTCCTCTTTGTCCCACTCCTCCCAATTGACAGTGTTGGTGTTGGGCTCCGCTTCGTTTGTTGGGGGTTGTCCTTCCAGGGACAGGGACAACATGCTCCGCTCGATGGACCCATCGTCCAACTTACCTTTGTGGAGGTCGAGCCAGGATTGGGAGTCCTGTAAGGTGGCCCCCTTTTTGGCCACCATCTCGTACATTTCCTCATCCGTTACCGTCTCTAGCCGACCCCAGTAACAGCTGGGTGGCATTGAGCAGAATTTTAGGGTCTCCTCATGGACCCTATTCCGAACCTCCTCTTTGGCCTCCCAATCCAACACCCTCCTCGTGGGTTGCCTGGGGAGGCCCTGTTCCTTCCTCTGTCATTTGGCCACCTTCACGATGGCGTCTACGTTGGAACCTACCAAGTCGTCGATCACGTACATTGGCGTGCGCTTCAGGGTGGTTTGGGTCCTTGGTGCCCCTGAGTGGCACCATTTGAGGAGACCCTTTTTTGGGTCTAGGTACACCTTTTCGGCTACCCAATTCCCTTCGAGGCGTTCCCTTCTAGGGATCCACCCGAGTTTCACCCCAGGCATTAGTCTACTGGCGTACCTGCGGGCTTGCTCTATGTTGTCATATATCATGGGTTCTTTGCGCATGAGGCGGGAGAGAGTGATCGGCCGACCCTGCGGGGGTACCATGGAGAACGTCGCTGGGATGTGGTATCGGTTTGCGGGCATTGTATGTGTGTGTGTGTGTATTTGAGATGTGGAGCGGGTAGTCAGGTAGTCAGTCGACTTGGATTTTGTAGGTTGTTCCAAGGTCCTTTTATACCCGTCTGCCACGTCGTTTGGTCCTCTTTGTCTTGCTCGTCGAGTCACTTCTAGGTGACTCCTCCTGTCCTGGCATTGGTGCGTTGGGTTCTCTGCAGTGCAAGTCCTCCAGCAAGTCATTCATGGCGGCAAATTTCTCGGCCCGCTCTTCCGTGTCCTCAATCGGGCTGTATCCCTCCCATTGTATCCGATAGAATAGTCTTCCCCTTTTCCATCTCCAGGAGACGATATGACTAATCTGCCATTCCTCTTCTCCTTCTTTCGTCTTGATTGGCGGTGGTCGAATTTGCTGTCTATGGAATGTTTCGTCTTCCTTGTACTTGGTCAGCAGGCTGACATGAAAGACATTATGTACCCGCATTGTATCAGGTAGTTTGAGCCGGTAGGCGTGGGAGGATATCTTTTCTATGATATTGAAGGGTCCTCCCTTCTTATCGTCCAGCTTCTTGGATGGCCGTTGCATGGTGATGTTGGATAGCAGGAGCCACACTCAGTCCCCTACTTTGAACTCCTTTCCAGGTGATTCCTTTGCTCTATGGAGGTTCATGGCCGCCGAGACTTTGTCCCAGACCTTCCTCATCTTCTTGGTTATGGCCTCCACGGCCGGTACTGATCTGTCTCTGGTTTCTTCCTCGCAGGGAGCCAACCACTGAGGGTTCTCCCCATATACCACCTCGAAGGCGGATATACCCATTGTGGAGTTCTTGTGTTGGTTATGACAGAATTCAGCTATTGGTAACCCCTTGGACCAGTCGTTCTGCCGATAGTTACAGAACCTTCTTAGGAAGCCTTCTACCCACTGGTTCGTTCGTTCCGCTAGCCCGTCGGTTTGAGGGTGATAGGCGGTGGAGAACTGGGGTTGGATCTGCAATTTCTGGTATAGTGCTTTTAGAAATTGGCTATTGAATGTCGCTCCCCTATCGGACACTGTTCTTGCGGGCGTTCCGTGTAGTTTCCATACTTCTCTAATAAATACGTCAGCCAGTTCTTCGGCGTTAGTGGATTCTAGGCAGGGTATGAAGTGCACTTGTCTTGAGTATCGGTCAATCACCGTCAGGATGCTATCATAACCATTTGACACCAGTAATTTGACGATGAAGTCGTAAGCGATGTCTTTCCATGGTTTGACGGGGTTTGGTAGCGGTTTGGTTTCACTCGGTTGTTTGTGGCCCTTAACCCTACCGCAAACCCTGCAGGAACCAACATACCCCTTTACTTGGGTAATCATTCCAGGCCAGTAGTAACCTTCAGACAGTACCTCGCAGTCCTTTGTTCACCTTGGTGGCCCGCCACAGGGTGGTCGTGATACAGTTTCAGTAACCGTTCACGGATGTCTTTGTCCTCAGGGACGTAGACCCGTCTGTTGTAACGAAGGATTCCTTCCTCAATCTGGTACCTGTCGAATTGTTTTCTCACTGACGGTGGTAGGGATTCTTTCCCTTCCGTGCTGGAGATTAAGGTCGTCAGGGATTTGTCTTCTCCCTGGGCTTCTTGGATTTCGTCTAAGAGATTCTCTGTAACCTCTGCTCTGAATCCTATGAATTTCTCCTCTGGGATCATGATTTGTGGGGGAATCTCCCCATCACTGTAGTTGTGCCTCCTCGATAGTGCATCCGGTTTGTTTGACATTTTGCCCGGCCTGTATTCAATAGTGAAATTGAACGAGGCCAAGATCGTGTGCCATCTTGCATGTCTCCTGTTCCAGACTTGGGCCTTGTTCCAGAACTGAAGATTCCGGTGGTTGGTGTATACCGTTACTGGGGTTTCGGTTCCTTCCAGAAACAGTCTCCAATGCTCGAGTCCTCTTATGATAGCTAGTAGCTCCTTGTCATGCGTGTTGTAGTTTAGTTGTGGAGGGGTAAAGCTTTCCGAGAGGAAGGCTATAGGATGTAGCCTTCCGTCTCCCCCTTTCTGGTTGAGTACTGCCCCCAGGGCTACTCTGGACGCGTCCGTTTCCATGTAGTAGGGTTTCTTTGGGTCTGGGTGGATTAGCATGGGTTCCTTGCATATTTCCCTTTTGATTGCTGCGAAGGTGTTTGCCTCCTCTTGTCCCCACGTCCAGGACATTTCTTTTCTAGTTAGATTTGTTAGCGGTTTTGCGATCTTGCTGAAGTCCTTTACAAATCTCCGGTAGAAGTTGGCGAAGCCAAGGAAGGCCTGCATTTGTTTGACTGTGGTTGGTTCCTTCCATTCTTCTACCACTTTCACCTTTTCCTTTTCCATTGAAATCCCTTCCGGGATAATGACGATACCAATAAAGCTGGTGTGGGTGGTGTAAAACCTCCACTTGTGGGGCTTCACGAACAAGTGGTGTTTTCAGAGTCAGTTGAGGACTTCCTTAACATGTCCGGTATGTTCCTCTTCCGTATCAGAGTAAATCAGGATATCGTCCATGTATACTACTACATAGACGTCAATGATGTCGTAGAATATTTTGTTCATGAAGCGCTGGAAGGTCGCAGGCCCGTTCTTTACCCCAAAGGGCATTACTAGGTACTCAAACAGTCCTTCCTTGGTTCTGAAAGCCATCTTCCACTCGTCTCCTTCCTGATACGGATATTGTTAAAACCCCAGCGGATGTCCATCTTGGTGAATATCTTGGCATCCTTAAGCTTCTTGACCAAATCGGCTTGTATTGGCATTGGAAACTGGTCCGGCTTGGTGATCGCGTTCAGTTTCTGGTAGTCCACTACTAGCCTAAGCCCTCCGTCCGCTTTATTTATGTAGAAGCAGGGGGAGGTGATGGGTGATGTGCTTGGTCTGATCTTTCCGTCTTTTAGTTCCTTGTCTAGGTATTCTTTGAGAGCACGTGATTCTGCCAGGGACATCGGGTAGATCTTTGCTGGTCTAGGGAGTTCCGCTCCTTCAGTGAAGTTAATTGCGCAATCATATACCTGGTGCTCTGGCATCTCACTGAACCCCTCCTCCTGGAAGAGGTCTTTGTACTCTGAAAACTCTTCCGGGATGTTCGGTTCCGTCGTTGTCTCTGTTGCTGATTTTCCCGTAATCTCGTCTTGATAAGTAATGGAAAGATCCTTCCATCCAATGATGGGGTCTGCTTCTTCGAGCCAATCCTTTCCTAGGATGATTTCTACTCCTCCTAGGGGCATCACGTAGCAGGTGCACTGCCATTTCTTTCCTTCTATTTCTGTCATGACCCGTTTTCGGGCATGACTAACCCTCAGCATTAATTAAGCAATTAATGCATTTTATACTCGCGCTTTGTAACGACTAAGCAGTCACGTGATCCGCAACCAATCACATGACCTCGGCGCTTACGACACTGCTTACGCAAGTGGGGG
>WSTG01001100.1:0-11560 GCA_019616325.1 Ceratobasidium sp. 394
ACCAAATTCAAAGTACTTGTGAGCATACCTTTGAGCAAACAGCTTCTTCCAACGCCAGCCTCAATCCTGGCTGTTGGCGAGATCACCACTATGATCAACTGCAACTGGTTCCTTGCTGTGGGTGTTTTTGCCCGCAACGTGAGCCTGAACATCCGCTCAAATTGCAAACTAGCCTAATATTACAGGCCCGGCGCACGGCCACGTTTGTGTTCAAAGTTTGAGTCCCGGACAACAACCGCTTCAAGAAGCTCTTGATCCCGAGGGCTAGCTCGACGGCGTTTTAGCGCGTGGCTTGCTTGCATACATTACGATCGACGAAGATTGTTTGACCCGGATCGAGCTCGAGCGGCGACGTTCCTCAACAAGGTTGGCAGTCTCCCGGCTCCGAGCGAAACCCTTTGTTTCAATGAATTGCTCACAGAAGGTGGATTCTCGGAGAAGTGCTTTTCTCAGCGCCAGTTGCATGAGGTGGCCTTGTATCTCGATGGCTTGAGTGTGCCTTGTTGCGCGTTTGATACAAAACCCAACGAATGATTGCTTGTTTCGGACACATGATGGTGAAAGCGGGATGACAAGCAAAGAATAAATAACCACTACGGCCTTCAATATGTAAACCAAAAGCAGGAGCAAGGTCAGTGGCCCCAAGGCGGGCCGCTTCAAGTCTGAAAGCAGAGAGTGAAATGTCCGTACATTTTATGCATGCCAAACCGATACTACCAAATCCGCATCTTGTATGCGGTTTATCCGGATGAGGGCTGCGAATAATCCATCAGTTTGTTGGCCAATTCAGGCACCCAGTACTTACCCCACTTGCCACCTTTTTTACCCTTAGCACCGCGCTTGGTCCTACGCTCGCAGTTAGTACCAAAACACTCAACTTGTTCTGGGACTCACTTGCTCGGCTCCGGCGTGCCTGCCTTGACCAATTCGACCAATTCTTCTTTAGCTGTGCGCGTGGTCGTCTGGGCTGGGGGCTATCGGGAGGAGGAGGGGGGCGCATAGGAGGATGGCCGCGGCATGGTCTGCTGGTGGAAGTCGACGGATCGGAGGGCACTCTGGCATCCAACGGGCCAGGAACGGGCTGAGCAGGTGGGTTGGCCGCCTTCTTCCTGCCCTTCTTGGGGGGCGGGGGAGGAGGTAGGCTAGCTACCTGTTTGTGGTAGCTAGCCGACCAGGAGCTGCTGCGGTCGGTCGCCGCATTTGCGTCTCTTTTGTTGCCGGCTTTTGTTTCTTGGCTGGCGCGGACTGCTCGACGGTATCCGGCGCATCACGTTTCTAAAGATTAAGCGCGAGTCCTAGTGATGACAAACGCTACCTTTTGTGTACCCTTAGGTGCGGTGGTCGCGTCTTTGTTCGTGCGGGACGGAGCAGGCGAGGGAGGTGTGTTGGAGATAGCCGAACTGGGAGCGCCGCTGTCGGCCATGCGCAACTTCTGTGGGCACAAGTATTAGCTCAAATATACAACTGTACGTACAGTCTTGCTGTTGTCGATCATTCGGATGGCGGCTTGATTGGGGTTAGTCGGGTATCTTGAGATAATTAGATTGACTCACGGCTTTTACATTTAGGCGCATCATTGTGTGTTTCTTGATCAGTGGAGCGATCCTTGATTGGTGCCGTGGCGCTGGGTTTGGTTTTGGCTTGGGTTTTCGCGCCTGGCATTGCTTTCAAAGACGTTGGCACGCATCACAAGTCTGTAGGAATAGAATATACCTGAAAACGCGTGGCTAGTCGCGTCGGATGAGAGGTGGCGGGTCAGATAGAAGGCACAAATAGTGCGCATTAGCTACACCCCAAGAATTAAGCAACAAACTTACCTGGATATGACGGAGAGTAGGGTTTAGGGCTGGGGCATACAGGACAGTAGGCAGTCGACTGTGATGGTCGGGAGCAGGTTAGAAAGTCAGCTTGAGGATAATTTCTCGCCCCGCTTAGCTAAGCGTGATCTCGGCGCTTAGCACTTGGAGTATTTTTGCGTTGTCTCATCCGCTCGCATTTACTTGCCCCGCTGAATACCAACTAATATGGTCAAGTGAAAACTCTTATGTCTGTGTAAATGCAGCCAAAAGCTCACCACTGAGACACAGAAGAAGTATTTAATCATACAACACATCATCAATCGGCAACGAAGTGCACCTGACTTGCGGTGAGTCCTCCGGCGTTTGTGTGACCTTGATTATATGCTAAATACATTAAATTAACGCTTTAAAGCGTTGTTCCGACCTCAATAATCACCTCGATCGCTGCACTAGCCAAGAGTCAGTCAATTCCCATCGCATTCGCCATCCCTCGTCTGATCCTCCTCCCCTCCAATTCCCAATGAATTCCAGACGACAATCACTCGGAATCTGCTGAGGATGTCAATTGGCGCATGAAAGTACTCAACACGAATGTGGACCCAAGATCCCCGGCAACCCAGGAAACAAGGTGCGTACGCTGTTTTCGGCATTGATATTCGAGGCGAAGACAAAGGTTGAAGCGACTTATGAATACGAGGCTGTTTCTTATAGCGGCGAGTTGTCAAACGGCGAGATCTTGGATGTGGTGACTATCCAGTGCGTGGTCGGCCGTGTATTTGACCGCAAGGAATGGTGGATTATCGATCGCACCGAGGAGATGTGCCCAGAATTCATGTAAACAATGCTATTCATATGTATCTACTGTACAGAAAGTCCGTCGGACACAAGAAAAGGCCACATACAACGAGTGCGGAAAAGCCGCATGATGAGGAACAGCAGGTTCGGAAGCCAGAGTGCGGACCTCAAAATCCGCAGGTACGAAGCGCGGGAAAACCGAAGGGGAAAAGAACACCGCACCTCGGGCGGAAAACCCGAGGCAGAAAACAAATCCACACACAGAACGTGCGGATCCCAAAAACCGCACCTGCGGTTGGTCAAAACCGCAGGTCCAGCGTGTGTGGGAAAACCGCACATAGGGCGGAAAACCGCAGCCAGACAAAAAGTCCGCATATAGACGGTGCAGATACCAAAAACCGCAGGTCCGCGGCGTGCGGGAAAACCGCACCTCGGGCGGAGAAACCGCAGCCAGAAAAGAAACCCGCACGCGGAGGGTGCGGCTTTCTGCAGCTGGCCAAAACCGCAGGGATGGTTGTGCGCAGAAAGCCGCACCTGCCCTGCGGCTTTCGAGGGATCCGCAGGCAGAGTGCGGACTAACCGCAGGCCTCGGGTCCACAGTGGATCCGACTTCTCTGGCCGAAAGTGCTCTTGCCAGTGATCTCCGATCGTGCGATAGTCGAAATCAAGCTGCAAAGACCCACGGGTAGAAAGAACAGCAGTATTTTGGGGGGATAGGAGGGCATCCCTTAGATCGGGAGGGACCCATACCAGCAGCTTGGACTCGTGAGCGACCACCCAGCCGTCATCGGTCAATACCCAGGGTATGTGATGACCATCGATTCGGCAACACGAACTGCATATATGGGGTTCGACAGACTAAGCGTTAGGAATGGAATGGAATGGAGCGATTTCCTGGGCCGAGTTGTTTCTCGTAGTGGATATACTACCCATCGTGACGGCTGAACGTACATCCCAGATGCGTATGGTGTTGTCATCAGAGCAAGAGACGGCATCTGAGCCGTCTGGTGAGTACGCAACCGAGTTGACCGAACCGGTATGACCCTGCAGTGGCTGTCCGACGCTCTGACCGGTGCGTGCATCCCAGATGCGTATGGTGTTGTCTTCCGAGCCAGAGAGAATGTATGCACCATCTGGTGAGTACGCAACTGAGTTGACCAAATCGATATGACCCCGCAGTGGTTGTCCAACGCTCTGACCGGTGCGTGCATCCCAGATGTGTATGGTGTTATCATCCGAGCCAGAGAGAATGTATGCCCCATCTGGCGAGTACGCAACCGAGCAGACCCAATCGGTATGACCCTGCAATGGCTGTCCTACGGTCTGACCAGTGCGTGCGTCCCAGATGCGTATGGACTTGTCAAAAGAGCCAGAGAGAAGGTATGCGCCATCTGGTGAGTACACAACCGAGTTGAGCACATCTGTATGACCCTGCAGTGGTTGTCCTACTCTCTGACCGGTGCGTGCGTCCCAGATGCATATGGTGTTGTCATACGAGCCAGAGAGAATGTATGCCCCATCTGGCGAGTACACAACCGTGTTGACACAATTGGTATGACCCTGCAGTGGTTGTCCTACGCTCTGACCGGTGCGTGCGTCCCAGACACGTATGGTGTTGTCATCCGAGCTAGAGAGAATGTATGCGCCATCTGGCGAGTATGCAACCGACCTGACCCAATCACTATGACCCTGCAGTGGCTGTCCAATGCTCTGACCAGTATGTGCATCCCAGATGCGTATGGTCTTGTCATTTGAGCCAGAGAGAATGTATGCGCCATCTGGCGAGTACGCAACCGACCTGACCCAACCGGTATGACCCTGCAGTGGTTGTTCAACACTCTGACCGGTGCATGCATCCCAGATGCGTATGGTGTTGTCATCCGAGCCAGAGAGAATGTATGCCCCATCTGGAGAGTAAGCAACCGACCTGACCGCACTGGTATGACCCTGGAGTGGTTGTCCTACGCTCCGACCGGTGCGTGCATCCCAGATGAGTACGGTGCTGTCATAAGAGCCAGAGAGAATGTATGCCCCATCTGGTGAGTACGCAACCGACCTGACCCCACTGGTATGACCCCGCAGTGGCTGTCCGATGCTCTGACCGGTGTGTGCGTCCCAGATGCGTATGGTGTTGTCATCCGAGCCAGAGAGAATGTATGCCCCATCTGGAGAGTACGCAACCGTGTTGACATAATCGGTATGACCCTGGAGTGGTTGTCCTACGCTCTGACCGGTGCGTGCGTCCCAGATGCGTATGGTGTTGTCAACAGAGCCAGAGAGAATGTATTCGCCATCTGGCGAGTATGCTAGAGTAAGGATTGCCTGCCCGGTATTGACCACAGCTAACGGGGTGGCTTGCCGCACGCTCATTGCGGTACTTGTCTCGTTTATGAGATGTGATTGCGGTTGCGGATAGCGTGTTGCGATCGGCCTACCCTCCGGCCAAAATGACAACGCCGACACGTAGATATGAGGAGTACTGAGCATGGCCGGACTCAGAGCAAATGAACTAGTGAATATCCAGGCGTCTCGCAGAAGTAGCTTGATGTCCTCGTCTAGCCAGGTAGCGCTCTAAACAACCGTTAAGCAACATATCGATTAATTTGCCTTGATTACATACCCGAGACCACTCTTGCGTCTGATGAAGCATGGTTCTGCCATCGTATATGCACCCCTTCAGGTTCATCACCTCCATCCACAGAAGCAACCGGTTCGACAGAAAGTCAAATAGCATGCTCGCGATATCCTGAGACTCCTTCGCCGACCTCACATGAGCATCCCAATAACGACACGCATAGAATAAGTCCTCAGATATAGCCTTCTCGACTCGATTCGCCAGGTCAGGTACGTCCTTATCAAACACATAAGAAGATTCGAGATTGCAGATGTTGAACGGCGGGCTTGGGATATTAATTTGGTCGAAGCATAGCTGTGCCAGCCGTGCATTTTGCCTTTTCGCATCGCAGTGGAACGTGTTAGACCGGGTTTCGTTAAGCAAGTAATCGGGAAAAGATTCATGTAACGTGGTGACGATGTGGGTGGTATCTGAGACCTGTAGTACTGAATGCAGTGGACGTAGCGCCGCAAACACCGATGCCTCGCTGTCGAGCCCCAGCAAGCCAGCAATGACGCCAGCAGATAGCGGCTCTTGAGCGCATATAACCGTGTCCAGAACCAGCTTCATTTCAGTCTTATCGGACTCCGTCAAGTCGGGGTCGTCAAACGCCAGCTTGAGTATTGCGCTATACAGCGCACCTATGTCCTTATCACTTCCGCTTGACGACCCGGTAGAGACGTTCAGGACTTCTTTAAGCCGTTTTGCACCTCTAGCAAAGTTGTGGCTTCCAAGATACCGTACCACCGTGGCAGCATAGATGAACAGCACACCCGATCGTTCAACGAGAGCACCGAGATCGGCCGGCGACAGGGTCATGCATGGCTCGAGCTCAGTCGCGAGGAATGTTCGAATGTCTTGTTGCACAGTAGAGCGTTCGAGCTCGTGCAGGCGCAGTTCAACTGGAAGATGGCCTTCCTGCGGATTCCGCATCCGGTCGAGTATCTTTGCGTCGGGGCGGCTTGCTACGAAGAACTTGAGAGGGAGATCGTGTGCGTGCGAGAGTAGAACGTTCAAGATTCGCCCGACCCCTTCATCATCTTCACATTCGTCCAGGGCGTCAATTACGACGATCAAATCTGTGGGGAGGGATTCTTTGGCTTTGTCCAAGGGCTCGAGAATTAGCTGTCTAAATTGGTCGATAAGTGGTTGGTTATGCGCGTCGGGATTTGCTGCCAGAGCCTGAGATAAGGCGTAGCGGAACGGAAGGGAAAAGAGCGATAGCTGGTAGGAGATCGTAGGTACAATGAATTTGACCCTGCGGCATTCTGGCAACTGTCGAGAGCAGAAGAAACTCGCAGCTAGTTTCTCGGAACTTTGCAATCGCCTGCACAAGCTATATGCGACTGTGGTCTTGCCCGTGCCAGCCATGCCGTTCAGCCAATAGATTCGTTGGCTCTTGTCGTCGCACGCCCAGCCATGCAGTTCGTCCAAGAGCTCGACACGGGTGTCCTTTGTGCATTCCCCTCGACGCAAATTAGCAGCCTCCGAGGAGTTATACTTTGCGTCCGGTGAGTTGGGGAGGTTTTTCAGGCGATTTTCCTGCCAAAAAGGTCGCGCGTTAGAAGGTTTCATCCGCAAACTTTGTATCGCTCACCGTTGCTTGCTCGTCGACGGTTTTCCAGATATTGACATTCGCGTTAAGCTGCACACGCATGAGTGCTAGTTGATAGCTGGACAAGGGAGCACTTACTGTAAGTCGTGTAAGCAGTCCTTGAATCCGACGATAACACTCCAGCACATCGTCGGCGTCTTCCTTTGCGGTGATGTATCTTCCTATTTCGCTTCGCTGCCGCTCTCGCCGAATCAATTCAAGCTCTCGCTCGATGCCCCTGCGCGTAACAATCAACACAGTCACAGAATGTATACAGACGACCCTTACTGTGCGAGGTTGATAATACTCGAAGTCATCGCAGGCGGTGTGGATGCCCCGAAATATCCGGCGAGATCATGGAACAGTGTGTTTAGCTCGGTCCTGAGAGTCTGGTAGTCCTCGCGGTTCCTAGCCGCAACCTGCCCATCCAATCAGGTCTTAAACGTGAAGCGGACCAAACTAGCTTGTACCCACCTCAATGATCTCAACGGATGCTAGAACGCCGTCCACAGCTTGCTTGAGGGGCCCAAACATGCTAGCTCCTTTGCTCAAAAGGTCTGCAAACGTCTTGAGCCCGGCCCATCCTTCGCGTTCGGTGCCTTGTTCGCCGACCGACGAGGCTGGTAAAATAGGCGCCGCTGAGGGGCCTTGGTTGGAAACATGGGATTGCTGGTTCGAGGCAGCTGTGACAGGTGCGGGAGCAGATGGCTGATTCAACACTTCGGGTGTAGACTGTAGATTAATAGCTGGTGTGGCTGGCGTATGTGCCGGCTGAGCTGGTGGAGTCGAAGGTCGCGAGACACTCGGTGAACGATTGAATGCCTGCTCGATCCGTTTAAACACTCGCTTTGTTTTACCCATTGTGACTGGTAAGCAGGGATACAGGGGTGTTACGAAGTTCTGAGATCAGCTGTGATGGTTAGGGCCAAGTTAGGGCGAAACTCAGCGCTCGGCGCTCGTGCAGTACCAAGATAAGCTCACGTGGCTCAGATATTTAACTATTCCCGGAATGGGTGTTATCCTTGCCATCCGACCCGCGCGAGTACGCCATGTTGGCTCTCCCAATCGTTTTCCGGCGGTTACCGGTGACTGGTCTACAAAAGCTTGCATTGGTGCCCGCTCAATGTACCTGCTTGAATTCCAGCCTGGGACCGGGTTGAATCCCGCCTCGCGAAGTCCGCGGTGCACTAGTACCGCTACTTTCGCATAGCTCTTAATAGGCTTCGTGAATTTAAGCGACCTCCAAATCGACTTGGGGATAATGCGTCGCATTGCATTTCCGCCCTTCAAACATGGTAGGTCTTCGAGTATTGAATCACTTGTAAGAGTGCGATGACAAGAGCAATGGCATGCCGGCGGAGGGTGACCATACCAGGTGATCGTCAGGTTCAGTTCAACTTGGATCAATGGATGGCTGTCATAGGCTAAGCGCTGACTGGTGGCTGATGTGGCTGTCCGGCTTCTTGTCGGGACATTTATCTTGTTTCCTTCCACCACCGAGGGTTTAGACTTGCTATCCCACCATCTCAGGAAAATTACTGAGAAAATGTCGAGAAATGGGAGCAATGGACCGGGCCTGGACGATCCCCGCCCGATTGCATCACATCCTGCCAAGCGAACAATGTGGGAGAGCTACCAAGGCAAGCACTAGTCTGTGTGACTGATAATCTTAAACTTACGATTGGGGTAGTGCTACCCAAACGAGCCAAACTTGTATTCGCCGCTTCCATCGGAGTTGTTGGACTGGTCGGCTTGATAGTTTCGGATAAACTGGAAGAGACGGTTCCTGCTCGAGCACCTCCATCCCAGGGTGTCCCGCCTTCAGGTACACAGGCGGTGTGAGGATTATTTGTGAGAACGGAGACCCAGAGTAAGTCACTTTTTGTAGTTTTGTACCATTTTATAGTTATGAACCCCGGAAGCCACCCGAGCATTCGACGAGTCCGCAATTCTCGTATTCAGATTTTCGTATTGAAAATGAGCTATCACCTCTTGAATGGGGAAGACGTAAAAGAACTATTGGGGACATCGAATAACCCCAACTCGCACGAATACGCCTACAATTTCTATTCCAAGCCATAAAATTGATATAAACAAACCTAAAACCTCATATGTAATCAAACCTCCTAAACCAGGGCGCACAACTCGAACAAGCAAAAGCCTCTCCTGCATCCGTCATCCGCCATCCGCCCAAGTCTGCACTACCATGAGCGCCACGACAACAACCGCCCCGCCCAAACCCCCGCCAACTGGTCCACCTCCGAGACCGAATACAAACGGAACTGCTCCTCCAGCTCAACGTGCGACAGGACAGGGACAGGGGCAGACGCGCAAGAACTCGAATGCGGGAAACCCAAACGTTAAAGTTGAACCGACTGCGCCGCCTGACCATGTGACGATGTATGAGAGCGTGCGGAGTAGGATCGCGGTGTTGGAGGAGGAGGAAGTGACGGTTGAGGAAGAGGAGCGTAGGCTTGGTGCGTTCATTTCATTCA
The DNA here is from genome assembly GCA_019616325.1 of Ceratobasidium sp. 394. Lineage (NCBI taxonomy): Eukaryota > Fungi > Basidiomycota > Agaricomycetes > Cantharellales > Ceratobasidiaceae > Ceratobasidium > Ceratobasidium sp. 394. Next base: position 9,298 of record WSTG01001100.1, read on the forward strand.
TGCACTCCACCTACCGAACGAGCTGACGGTTGCCTTGATTTTGATTATTGTTGGGTACGCGACGCTGTGGATTTTGCGTTTTGGAACTGTGACCACGCCATCGACACAGCCGAGGAAGCCCGCCAGACTGTCCGCGGCGCACCCGACTCGGTTGTTCAAACGAAATACATTGAACTGGTAGGTCGCTTGCACGTCCTCTACGCAGCACCCCTGACGTTCAGCTGACTTCAGGGGTACCGGTACAGTTCCAAGAGATGAAACGTCTCGAGCGAGAGCACGCCAAGGAGAAGCAAAAGTTGACCAAGGACAAGGACGCTGGTGCGTGTAAAGCTGGGAAGAATATACAGACCTGAGCTGAGGTTGTGTGGCAGCCAAGACACAGTACAACAAGGCGAGTCAGGCTCGGGCAAAGCTCGAAAGCTTGGCGAGAGAGTTGCAAAAGGATAACAAGAAATTGCGTGTGAGTCTCTTTCTTGATTGTTTGATTCGACGTGCAAATGGGTCTTTCTTGTGTGCGTAGGAAGATACTCGGCGCCTGACGATTAGCTTTGAAGAAGCCCGTGACGAGGTGCGCCTCCTGTCCATTCCCAGTCAAAACCCCTATGATATACCCTATTTTTCCGATGGTAGATCAATCAAGTCAAGGATGAGCTTGTCCAGCGCCAGCTCGCCAGACCTTCGTTCTTTGCTCGCCATGGAGTGGGGCTTCAGCCGCGTAAACCGCTCCAAGAGAATGGAGCGCAACAGTCTGCGGATATCGTTGTAAAGGTATGTCCCATTTGACTCGGTTCCTTCTTGATCGCCCATGTTCTGCTAGGTCGTGTGCAAATTCCGCGCGGAACTCTTCTTTAAAATCAGCCGCAAGACCAAACTCACGCGTCTCTTTACGGCCTGGGAAGGCAGGATGGACGCCTCGCCCGACGGGAAAGAGCCTAATGCGCAGGCGAATGGTGAAAAGCCTGGAAAGGGCACCAATTTTATTTTCACGCACGCCGGCCGGACGGTGGACTGGGACCAAACGCCCGACGAGGCAGGGATCGAAAACAACGATGTGATTATGGCAGTAGAGCTCATGGACCTCACCCAAGCCGAACCCGTGCGTTTCTCCATCCTATCTATCTTGCGTTTTCCAAACCTGTGTACAAGGACGACCAGCCGAAACCGCATCTCAAAAAGTTTGTCCCCGAAGACGAAGCCGAGGCGGCCCGGGCGGTCGAAGAGCTTCTCGATGGCGTTGTGCGCGAACGGTTGAAGGATGTGTTGCGTCAGTATGAGCGCCGGGAGAGACATTTTGAGGCGGTAGTGCGGAGTAAGGAGTTGGAGGTTTTGTTGGCGCGGGCGAGGGTGGAGGAACAAAAGGGGTGCGTGGAGATTGCGAGACGGGTGGCGAGGGCGGCTGAGCAGCAGGTGAGATTTAGGCTGAGTGGACGAATGTTGTGCTGACGCTAGGTTTTAGAATGCGGCGTTGCAGATGGAGCTGGAGGAGATGCAGCGCCAGGAAGCAGCGCTCGCCGAAAAGATCCAGCAGTGTCTTCAAGCTGTGAGTTTCTGCCCCTAATTATCTTAGTGCTGGACTCATTGCGCTATCAGCTTGGCAAAAGTTCACTCGTGGATCCTGCTCCGGCAGCGGCGCGTATCGTACGTGATGTGTTGCGGGAACATTTGGAGATGCGGACTCGGACGATTGAACAAAACGCGAATCAGACGTCTGGAGATGATGCTTTGTAGTACTCCCGCGTGTGGTTCAGAATTAGTGCAATGGAAATCGCAAAGTTGCATGGTCAGGCTTGAGTATAAAGTCTAAAACAGTCGCATTTGATGGATACACGCAGGGCATTACAGAGAGCAATACAGACAACAAGCGAGACATCGTCCTTGAGCATGGTCCATTAGAGTAAAATTAAACGAGCGAATCGAGCTCGTGCACGTTCTCTACCAACCCGCTGCGTGTAAAGGTCTTGCCTTTGACCTCCTCGAGACCTTCGCCAGCGTAGCTGACCTTGGGGCTGATCTCAATTTCGACGCCCTCGGCGACCGTTGCGCCGGCCTTTTCGAGCCACCTGCGCTGCTGAGCCAAGAGATCCGCGCGGCTCGTCTGGGGATCGTCGCTTCCAGTGCCAGGCGCGTTCTTGAGCGGACTAAACTCCTCCTTTCGGTCGACCTCGAGTATGGTCATGTGCTGCGTGAACGGGAACACGTCAAACACAAACAACTCGAGCTTCATGCCGTTGGGCTTGGTCGGCTTGCGTAGTTCGCCCGTCTC
>WSTG01001101.1:0-11547 GCA_019616325.1 Ceratobasidium sp. 394
TAACTTTGCAAAATCTTTACATTGGTGTATAGGGGATAAAAAAATAATGGCTGGATGCGGAGTGGAGGGGATGGGCACTTTTTTGGGATTTTAGCTTGGGGGAACCAACAGGGTTTTGTTTGGCCCCCATGTTTCCTCTGTTTCCCAGAGCCTCCCAGAGCCTCTGGGAATGGGAACAGTATCCAGTGTCTCCCTGTCTCTGTGGGGCTCTATGAGCCAATATTTTTTGCCTGATGTTCCTTGGCATACCCACCCAGTCTTCTATCTCCAGCACATCATCTCCAACTGGTGCATATTATTGTTAGAGCGAGCAGTCTGTTGAGGGACAAGTACACACAAATTTCCTTGATTTTGCGCATCATGTCCATGTCCACCTCATGCTGTGGCCCCAAACTCAAGTGAACCACTGGCACTGGAATGTTGTGAGGTTGTGACTTCCTGGTGGGAACACCCATAAGTATGAATCTGGTGTTGCTTGGGAAGTAAACGCAAGCTCACAAATAGGCCAGGGTAATCCCCAATCAAATATTCATCAAAGCCATGGGATTGTGGTCTCTGATTTCCTTCAGCATCTTCAGATACTGATGGAAGTTGTTGGCATTACCAGTGCTGTTGAGATCACTCAATTTCTCGTCATCAAATCGGTAAGACCCAATCAAGTGGCAAATCTGACGGAAGTGGTCAGTAACTTGTAAACAAGGTTGGCCGCAACTCACAATTGCACAGGCATAAGCAATAGTTTCAAGTGGGACCAATGGAATAAAACAAGCATGGTTCTTCATGCCAAGGCTGTGACTGCTACGGAAGCAGGAAATTTTGATAACATCATGAATGATTTTGTTCTTGAATATCTCTTCATTGTTGGCAAGGTTCTACCATGGTGTGAGTATTGTGCATCCCCACAACACACACAACTCACTAGGGACAGCCACTTCTCATCGTCAACCAGGTCACAGGCCTTTGTGGCATGATCTGGGTTGGCAGGGTCCAGGTTGAAATATACTGGTACGACTGGCTTGGCCCACCTCTTCACACTGTTGCACATGGTTGGCAGTTGATTGCAGACCTAAGATAATACAATTAGCGATGCAATGGAGGAGGGAGGGAGGGAGGAAGGTGCTGTGAAAGGTGAGGGCCACATATGTGTCTACCATGATGGTCCTTGATCACAAGAGGTGGCTGATTGGGCTGGTACTTTTCCTTAGCAGTGGCCCAAAACCCTGCCATCCACACCTCAAGGAACATCTTCTTGGGGTCTTCAGTTGACTTTATATGTTCTGGGAATGCACAGGTAGTGGCCACCTTGACCTTGACATTAGCAATGATGTACCTAAAGAGTGGCACAGCCTTGCCAAACCTCATGAACAACACATCATCCTGAGCATGACATCAGGAAAACCAAGATATGCTACAGTAGCCTAGTTTGGGCAATATTAGCTACATAGCCTTATGTAGCAGTACATAGCACTACATATTTTCTCTCATTTTTTCCTGTCAGAGTCCCAGATAAACTGTTTTATGTATTCGGGTATCAACTATGTACTATTACATACTACTACATGAAAACTAGGATACTACATAGCTGGTACATACTCAGTGATGATACAGCTAGATCAAAAAGCATTGCATGTGGGAAATTGTTTTGGCTATTTCTCCGTCATTTCAAATCCAATTTCAGTTTTGATTACAGATTTAGTAATGTGGCAGTGCCAGCTACCTGCCTACCAAATTTGGGAAATTTGAAATTCAGGGTCCTGACATCATCAATTCACTTCCATATGCAATATTGTCTCACTTTTGATCCAGGGACAAGATAAGGCTAACTGAGGGCCTCAGTTAGCCTCGCTCCTACCTATATACCATGTGGGTGCGGTGATTCATCTCATTCCGCAGTCTGCAGCCACAACAAGGTCACGTGTAGCGTCGATGGCCTATCAGGTGTCACCAAGGCTGTCACGTGTGTGTTTGTTGGTTAGTCATGTGTGTATACTGCTCGCTTATTTTGCGGCTCAGAATCTTATAAGAGCCACGCTTAATCCTAGGGTCATGTGACTACATGCTTAGTCACTCGCTCCTCGCTCCTGCATTACATGGGAGAGATATTGCAGGAGTGAGTTACATAAGCGGTGGTAACCACCGTAGGTGCCAAAGTCATGTGATCGGTAAGGTCGATCAAATGACTTCAAGTAAAATACTATAATTACCTAATTAATTCCCTTAATCTAGTGGTGTTGAGCGCTAAGCTATCAGGCGCTTAGTCGTCATGCACGCGGGTCATGACATCATTCCCTCCTTAGGGCCTCTTATGGGGGATTCCGTGAGAGGCATTTCTAAGGTCTAATTTTTTCTACGTCTAAGGGAATACAAAGAAGGGGCTCAACCCCGTGTACACCCATTCTACATTTTTGGCCACCCAGGCTTCTCCCTCCTCCCCTTCTATGTCTGACCAGCACTTGCTGATCGCCATCCGGCTGTTCCCTAGGATCACAGTCGGGCGTACCTTCATCGCCTTCACATGCTTGTAACACCCCGTGAAGTCGGCCTCGTACTGGCTCAGGGCCTTGAGCGAGTACTTACCGTTCGTGTGGACCATGTTGTCCAGGATCCATATGTCTGCGTCCTCCGAGAGGGCGGACACATTCCACACATTGCACATCCGGCTGTGCGTACCTTTGGAGCGGGCAAAGGCCGTTTTCCCGGTCCCGGTTTCCCCTTCGATTACCAGGATGCGGTGACGCATCCCGGGTGCCTTCGGGGGTACCTCCCGCTCAAACCAGGCGTCCGCCTGTTCGATGTGTCCAGCGGGTTCTGGTCGTTCAAGCTCGACTGGGATGGTGGGCAGGAGACCCATATTGGTCTTGTATGCGTGCTCTGCATACGCCCAGACCGAGTTCCAGGCCGTCGTCATCTGGAGGGGGCGGAGGCGTTTGTACCGCCGGTAGTATTCCTCCTTCGTCTCGGCGGAGACGATCTCCTCCCCGTCTTCTAGGTCCGCCTGGGTACTTGGGTAAGTGATCAAGGGGCAGTGGTTGCTCAGTGTTAGGCGTACCTGCATCCGAGACCTCTTACCACCCTTTCCTTTCACCAGTATCCCCTGGAGGGCCTCTTCCGTTAGTTCCCCGGCCATGAGGTCCTCGACCTCTTCTCCATTCGCTCCGACGTCCTTCCATAGATAGTGGAAGGCTGTAAGGGCCGGACAACCACCCGGCCCTTCTTGCAGCTCCTTCGGCGCGATGTTCGGGTGGGACCCTTCGAAGTCCCAGAAGCGGGAGTTGGCGGTGTTCCAACCCCCTCTCCGGTCGGTGCTGACCGTTAGCACGTGGATGTGGAGTGGGCGTTCCGGGTTGTAGTTCTCCTCCTCCGTGTTGTGTCGTTCGACTACAGCCAGGGTCCGCCAATGGTTTGGGCGGTTCCTGCAAAAATGTTCGAAGCAGCTTACCAAGCCACTTGGGTCCTCTGTCGTGACCTGTTCTGATTCCGTGGTTCTTGGCTCAAGGAGTGGTCGTTCTGTCCTGTACTGCCTCTACGAGGTTCTGATGTCGTTTGTAATGCTATAGCTCTGTTTGTATTCGTGTATTCTAAGTGTGTTACAAGTCACTGTGGTAGACGAGATAAAGCAAGATGGGGCGCCATCTTGCTTCCGTTCTTCTTTATATACAGGATGAGTCCACAGTCTGCAGTCCGCAGTCAGTCACACGTAGCGCAGTCCGCAGTCCGATCACGTGTAACCTCAGAGGGTCATGTGGAAGGGCCGTATGTAATCCCTGCCAGACTTGGCGCGGCTCCGAATCTTATAGGAGCCGCTTCGTAATCCTAGGGTCACATGATTAGTTGCGGTCATGTGACTAGTGCTGACTAATCCCTGCTGCCTGCAGCATTACCAGAGAGAGATTTACCTGCAGGAGGTTACGTTACGGTGGTTACGGGTCACGTGACGTGGGGCGTGGCCCGGGACATTACAGCTAAGTCTCGAAAAATAGGGAAAATATAGGTCTTCCTGGGTAGGTCACAACATTATCCCCCCCTTAATACGCCCTTTTTGGAGGATTCTCGAAAAGGCGTAAATTACTAAGGGAAGACAAAAAAGGGGCTATTCCCCGCGTAGACCCAGTCCACGTTCCCTTCGACCCAGGAGTCCCCCTCTTCCCCCTCTATGTCTGACCAACACTTCATGATCCCGGCGCGACTATTCCCTAGGATCACCGTTGGTCGTACCTTCATAGTCTTCACGTGGCTATAGCGCCCCGTGAAGTCCGCTTCGTACTGGCTCAGTGCCTTGAGCGAGTACTTCCCGTTCATGTGGACCATATCGTCCAGGATCCACACGTCCACGCTCTCCGAGAGCGCCGCCACATTCCATACGTTGCACATCTGGCTGTGCGTCCCCTTGGATCATGCGAACACTGTCTTCCCCGTTCCCGTCTCGCCCTCCACCACCAGAATCCGGTGTCGCCTCCCAGGGGCCTTCGGGGGGACCTCCCGTTCGAACCACCTCTCGACCTGGTTGACGTGGTCGCGCATTGCCGGGACAGGGAGGTCCATGGGTATGGCTGGGAGCAGACCGGCGTCTTCCTTATACGTATACTCGGCGTAAGCGCGTACCGAGTTCCACGCCGTCGTGAGCTGCAGGGGGCGCAGCTTTTTGTATCGTTGGTAGAAGTCATCCTTCGACTGCGCAGCGATAATCTCCAGACCGTCCTCTAGATCGGCCTGTGCTCGGGATCTCTTCCCGCGCTTCCCCTTCACCAGTATCTCCTCCATCGCCTCCTCCGTGAGATCTCCCGCCATCAGCTCCTCCACTTCTTCCCCGTCTGCACCCACGTCCTTCCATAGGTAGTGGAAGGCTGTTCGCGTCGGATTCCCGCCGGGACCGTCACGTAGGTCCTTCGGGGCGATATTGGGGTGTACCCCCTCGAAGTCCCAGAAGTGGGAGCTATTGACGTTCCACCCGTTCTTCCGGTGGGTGCTTATTGTCAGGGCGTGTACGTGGAGTGGTCGCCCTGGGTCGAAATCCGGTTGCTCCGGGTCGTGCCGTTCGACTACGGCCAGCGTTCGCCAATGGTTCGGCCAGGATCTGCAGAAGGTCTCGAACCTCGACACCAGCCTGGCGGTGGGTTCCTCGCGCAGCTTGCTCCAAGTGACTAGAACCGCCCTGGAAAAAACGCGGAAGGACGGGGCGTCGTTCTGGGAGGAGCTAGCTTGGGACATGTTGGGAGATTTGTAGTGGGAGGGGGACACGGTGGGTTCGTGCCCCCATTCTTTTTATTGTATTCTGGGTTTCCTCCCTGTCAGGGCATTCCCTCGGCCGCCAAGGCATTTCTTCGGTTGCCGAGGCCTTCTTTCAGCCGCCGAGGCATTCCATTGGCCGCTGGGCCATTCCTTCAGCCGCCAAGGCCTTCTTTCGGCCACCGAGGCGTTCCATCGGCTGACGCATCTCCGAGAGGTGCCCTCCCTTCGCTCCTCCGTGGCACCGGCCCTGCAAGCGGGGCCCCCGGTGCTCACTCCGTCGACTACGGTCGGTGCCCCCTCTCCGACCCCTCCGGTATGACGGTGTATGTATATTGTCATGTGTGAAGGTTAGCCCGATCAGGGGTTCAGTCATAGGTATTCGGGTCATGTGATCTTGAGTTTGTTTTGTTGTTCTTGATCCTCCGGGTCATGTGATTCCTTGAGGGTTCTCAGGACCCTCTTCGCATATATACTCCAGTGTTCTGTTCGATAGACTCCATCTCCAGTTGGCACTCCTACTCCCTCTCTACTCCTTCTTACTCGTGTCAACTATGCCTTGCACCATTGCTGCCCACGTGCAACTCGTCGCTGCCTACAAGGTGCAACAGGAACAGTTGTGCCGCCTACAGGCGACCGTGGTTCCTCCCTCGGAGGCTACTTCTTCCCGGCCGACTATATCGGCCAACCATACCAAGTGTTTGGCCGAGAAGGCTGAACTGAAGTCTCGCCTGGATCGTCTCCAGGCGAAGCGGGCGGTCATGGCCACTCGCATTACTTCGTTGTCGGACGACAACGACACCCTGCGCGCCGCGCTATCGTCGGCGCAAAAGGTTATTTCCGGTCGGGACGTGGAGATAGAGGGGTTGGAAAGGGAGTTGGCGCAAGTGAGGCGAGAGTTGGAAGTGATCAGGAGCAAAAAGGGGGGTCAGGCCGGTCGGGACCACCCTTATCGTCGACAGGCTCGGCGATCTCCCTCTGTTATTGATATAGAAGATTAGGGTTGGGGTTCTTTGTTTCCTTTCCAGAATAGAAGTCTCCCTTTGTGCTTCGTGTGGAATGCGAGAACTCTAAGGGTTCGTGGGATTCGAGAGGGAAATAAAGGCAGCGAGTGTGGTGGTAGTGATTCCGTATCTCTTCCTCCCTCCGAGTATAATGCGTAGCCTTACTCTTCAATGGGATGTCTTCAATTGTCATTGCGAGTGGTTTCCTGAGGGGGAGTATTGCCCCTTCTGTAATTCCATGTGCGACGCGACCCTCGAAGATTTCGAGGGTGGGGTTGGTGAAGGTCTTTGGCGTTGGTGGGGTGATGCCCGTGAGTCGTAATGTTATCTTCCTTTCTGTCGATCTGAAGTTTTCTGTAGGGTGTGAGGACGAGGAGAAGGTACGATGGGAACGTTCCTTTTCTCCCTCACCTCCTTGGGTCCGGGAGGGGTTCCCCCCCCCTGACCTCACAAACTTCCTGCCAGAGACCTCTGGAGGAGAGGCGCCCTGGGTCCGTCCGGAGAAGAGGAAGGCTGAGGGTTCGTCCTTGGGGTCCGTTTCCAAAAGGCAGTGGGTTGGACAAGTGTCGTCCTCCCGTTCGGGTCCCTGGGTGTGGGTGTTTAAGGGTCGTGAGGACGGATTGGTCACATTGGACCCCCGGGTGCACGATGTGGGACCTACCAAGGGTCCTCGGGGTGAGCCCAGTCGTCTGTATGCACCTTTTTGTCCCGTAGTGCGGAAGTGAGGGGACAGGTGTGTGATGTATAATTACATTGTATTTGTTATACATCGCAATTTATACCCGCTCCACCTCTACCTCGACCATAACCCTCAGGATCGCAGTGTCCTCCTCCCTGCATTCCGCCCAAGCTAACGCCTTGTGGGACAGCCAATCCCAGAATTCGTTTTCGTTTGGCATTCTTGCCGCGACGAGGTCGTAGACCTCCTTCTCCGTGATATCGCAGAGGCATCCCCAGTAACCACGGGGAACCCCTGCCTTCCATTTGCGGATACAGTTTGTAACCCACGTGATAGGGACGTGGGTGGTGGTGGTAGTAGAGGGCGAGTTGGAATACATATTGGCAGTGTAGTGTGGGTGTGAGGATAGAGAGTAATAGCGTGTCTTTGGTAGTGGCTTTTCTTTCTCTTTCTTCCACCCTTTAATATAGTCTAGCGCATCTATTTGTCATTCTTTGCCTATCGATGATAGAAGAACAGAAAATTTCGTAGTTGGATTCTATTCCCACTCAACAGGGCCCTCGTATTGTTGCGAGGGTCCTGCCCGTCCCTGGATGGGGATTTCGCTCTTCCCTTCCTCCTCTATTGGACCTAGCTGTTCCTCACTTATCAAGGGGGGCATGCCCTCGTAAGGGTTCTCCTCTTTGAAAGTCATGGACTTGAGGCTCCCTTCTATGATCCTCATGTCCTCTTCTGCCTGGTGAAGGTGTAGCCAGGTGGAGAAGTCCAGTAGGGTGGCTTCTTTAGAGGAGATCAATCGGAACATCTCCTCCTCTGTCAAATAGGATAGCGAGCCCCAGTAAGGCGTGGGGTCCAGTTTGGCGATGCGTTCCAGTTCGTCGTTTACCCTTTTTCCGATTACTCCTGAGAGTTCCCATTCTTCCTCTAGTTTCTTTTGTCGGTAGGCTTTGTCTGACCTCTTCCGTTTTACCGCCTTGACTAGGGCATCGACGTTTCCGGCTACTAACCCTTCCATCACGTACATCCTAGTACTTCTAAGCTTAGTTTTGGATTTGGGGGCTCCAGCGTGGCACCATCGCAGTGGGGCTCGAATAGGGTCGTAGTACCAGTCTTCATGGATTTGACCTTGTGCAGGGTCGTAGCAGGTTTGGGGAACCCAGTAGCTTATATCTCGGTCCTTCGTGGGGATATGGTCCAGAATGGACCCCGGCAGCCGCCTGTTTGCGTAGTGTTGTGCTTCCGCCAGGAGTTCGAGCCCGGTCGGAGGGTGCGGGGTAGGGGCCCTGTTATCCCTTACAAACCTATTGGCGGGTGTGCATTCAGCGGGCATGTAGTAATAAGGCATATGGTGTTATGCGTGATCTCTCAGCGGGGTTGTCCCTTTGGTGTCTTTCTGGTCCTCTTATATACCTTAGTTCGGCGGCGCTTATTCTTGCTTGGTGCGGGTAGTGCTGTGCGGTCGTACTGCTCCCATTGGCCTGGTAAGGGGGCCAAGTCATCTCGTGAGTGTAGGTCATCGAGCAAGTCATTCATCCCAGCGAACTTTTCTATAGATTCCCAGGAATCTTCTGATGGGTCATACCCTTCCCATCGAATAAGGTACTGCGGCTTCTCGCCATTCATCCGCCAATCCAGTATCTGTTCCACGTTGTATTGTTCTTCCCCTGATTCCATAATGATGGGGGCCATTTTTGGTTGTATCCTGTCGAAGTCGGTGTCCGGTGTCACCGGTGACGGGAGTCCGATGTGAAAAACGTTGTGAATCTTCATCGACGGTGGGAGTTCTAACCGGTAGGCATGTGAGGAGATCTTTTCCGTGATAGTGAAGGGCCCACCACTCCGGTTATCCAATTTCTTTGACGGTCGCTTTGACCTTACATTAGTAAGTGATAGCCAGACCTTCTGCCCTACCTCGAGTTCCTTGGTTGGCCTAGTTTCCTCCCTTCGTATTTCCATGGAGGCTTTGGCTTCGTCCCATATTCTTTGCATGGCGGAAGCTTTGGATACGGCTATCAGGCTTTCCCCGTTGCTGTCTGGGTCCAGTTTGGGTTCATTCACCCAATCCGGGTCTAGCCCGTATACTACTTGAAAGGCTGATAGTCCGGTGGCTTGATTCCTGTGATTATTATGGCAGAATTCGGCTATTGGTAGCCAATCCACCCAATCGTTTTGTTGGTAGCCGCAAAAGGTTCTAAGGTATCCCTCTACCCACTGGTTCGTCTTTTCAGATAGCCCATCAGTCTGGGGGTGGTAAGCCGTGGAGAAACTCGGCTGTATTCCGAGCTTCTTATACAGGGTCCTGATGAAGTTGTTGTTGAAGACTCTGCCTCAGTCCGATACCGTTGATTTTGGGGAGCCGTGTAGCCTCCATACTTCCCTAATGAACAGTTCCGTCATTTCCTCGGCTGAGATTGTTTCTCGGCAGGGTATGAAGTGCGCTTGCTTCGAGAAGCGGTCTACTACCGTCAGGATACTATCGTATCCCCTTGATAAGGGTAGTTTCACGATAAGATCGTACTCGATAGCTTTCCAGGGTTTGTTCGGAATGTCCAGCGGCTTCTGTTGGACCGTGGTGTTGTGGGGTTTGGCCCTCCCGCAGACTCGGCATGAGTCGACGAATCGGTTCACTTGGGCTTTCATTCCTGGCCAGTAATATCCCTTCTTGATTAGGTCTAGGGTTCGGGCCTGGCCCTGGTGGCCGGCGATTTTGGAGTCATGATAGGTTTCTAGTAGACTCCTTCTTATGTCTTTGTCCTCGGGTACGTATATTCATCCCTTGTACCATAGGAGATCCTCTCTCCACTCGTACTTATCAAACTGCTTCCTGACCGAAGGGGGTAGTTGATCCTTGTTCTGGGTGCTAGAGATCAATTCGGTTAGTGAGGGATCTTCGAGTTGGGCTTCTCTAATGTCCTGTATCAAGTCTATCTTCATGGACGCGTTGAATCCAACGAACTTTTCGGTAGGTAACATGACCATTGGCGGATTGGGTACGTCGCTATGGTCGTGCCTCCTAGAGAGTGCGTCCGGCTTAGTAGACATCTTTCCAGGTCTATAAACGATGTGGAAATTGAAAGCCCCCAGCAAGGTGTGCCACCTTGCGTGTCGCCTATTCCAGACCTGGGCTTCCTGCCAGTATTGTAAGTTCCAGTGGTCTGTGTACACCGTCACCAGAATTAACGTTCCTTCTAAGTGTAGTCTCCACTCCAGGAGGGCCTGGATAATTGCTAGTAACTCTTTATCATGAGTGTCGTAGTTCCTTTCCGGAGGAGTGAATCCCCTTGACATAAAGGCTATAGGGTGCATTCTATCGTCATCTCCCTTCTGGCTCAGTATGGCTCCCATAGCGACACCCGAAGCGTCCGTCTCTAGGTAATACAGTTTCTCCGGGTTGGGGTGTATCAGTACCGGTTGTAAACCGATTCTTCTTTTAATTTCCGCGAAGGCCTCTTCGTGTTTTGTAGTCCATTCCCACTTGGTATCCTTCCGCGTCAGTTCCGTAAGTGGCTTGGCTACCTTACTAAAGTCCTGAACAAATCTCCTGTAAAAGTTAGCGAACCCCAAAAAGGATTGGAGTTGTTTGACTGTAGTGGGTGACTTCCATTCTTCTATCGCTTGAACCTTTTTCTTCTCCATGGAGACTCCTTCTGGTGAGATCACTATCCCGATGAAGTCCGTAGTGGTGGTGTAGAAGTTACACTTATGGGGTTTGAGGAAGAGATGGTTCGCCCTTAGTCGGTGGAGGACCTCCCAGAGATGTTCGGTATGCTCCTCCACGTTGGAGGAGAAAACCACTATATCGTCCATATACACGACCATTGTAACGTCGATCAGGTCGTGGAAGATATGATTCATTAGTTGTTGGAATGTGGCTGGTCCGTTCCTAATACCAAATGGCATTACCAAGTATTCGAAGAGGCCTTCCTTGGTTCTGAAGGCAGTCTTCCATTCATCCCCTTCCCTGATCCTGATGTTGTTGAAACCCCACCAGATATCCATCTTTGAGAAGATTTTCGCCTCCTTGAACTTCTCTATTAAATCTGCCTGAACAGGCATGGGGAATTGATCCGGTTTAGTGATGGCGTTCAGTTTACGATAGTCTACGACCAGCCGTAGCCCTCCATCTGCCTTTTTGACATAGAAGCATGGGGCAGCTATTTTGGAAGAGCTAGGTCTTATCTTTCCATCCTTGAGTTCCTTATCCAAGTACTCCTTGAGTGCTCTGGATTCAACAGGTGACATCGGGTACGTCTCAGCCGGTTTCGGTAACTCGGCGCCTTCCTGAAATTCTATACTGCAGTCGTAGGGTCTGTGTTCTGGAAGCTTGCTAAAGCCTTCTTCCTGAAAAAGATCTACGAAGTCAACTATACTCTCGGGTATTAGCGGTTCGTCTTGAAGCTTTGCTTCTTTAGTGTGGATCTCCTCCTGGTAAGTGATGCTTAGGTTGCTCCAGTCAATGATCAGTTTGGCGTTCCGTAGCCAATCCCGTCCTAATATAAGTTCTGTGTCCCCTAGGGACAGTATGTAGAAGTCGCAGTCAAGTGTTTTCCCTTCCACGTCTATTCTCAGGGTAGCCTTCTTTGTAATTGGCTCGTCCACTTCCTTCCCGTCTATAGCTATTACTTTCTTTGGGAAGCG
>WSTG01001103.1:0-11538 GCA_019616325.1 Ceratobasidium sp. 394
CCTTCTTCGCCAGCGGGGAGGCCAAAATTCCATGGGTCTACCCAAATCTGGAGGCCCCAATAGCACCAGAAAGTGGTAAACAGTAAACTAGCAATGTTGATGGAGAGCCCGAGAGTACGAATCTGGAGCCTTGTGAGTATTATGAGACCTAACTGCGAATGAGACGCACATAAGGGCCATTGACTGTCACAAACGCCGTCATGATAGTCGTTAGCTACACACAGGGGTTAGTTGGTATTGTAAACCCTGCGTGGTCATGCACGCACCATCGTTACTATCAGGCCATCGAAAAGGCTCAGGTTGTTCGTTTTCCACGCAATCAGAGAAGCGATAATCAAACTCCCGGATACTACATAAGAGTTCCGCGAGGTATCTCGAAAAGCTTTCTCATGGTAGGGTAGCAGAGATGCAACCATCTACACTCGGAGGGTTAGGCGCCAGTGAAAAGCTAGAACACCCGACTCACCATACTGATAAACGTCTGAGCATAAATAGCAACGCGGACCTAAAGACCAAGTTAGACACATACCCTAAGTCCTACATACATTCCAGCTTACCCCGATCCCCTGGAACAACCAACAGCATTAGCTCGACCAGTAACCCTCGGCGAAATAACGCTCACCGAGATGTCTGGATTGGCAGTAATACCATTACAGAAGTCACTGGGGTCGGGTGGACGGCAGAGGAGGGGGCCCGAAGAGTTGGACATGATCCAGGTGGGTGGGAGCAAGGCTGCCGCGCTGAGGCTTTTAAGGATGAGAGGCTAAGCGCCCAACGTACCGCCTTGAGCAGCAAGGGCGCTAACAGCTTTTCATTTTCGGTAATTGCAAATGGGCAAACACAGCACCATCACGAACCAAGGAACGACTGCCTCACACCCACCAGGCGATTCGCGCCCACTTTTGGTTATTTTCTGAGCATTAAAAAAGCCGAAGGCTGAATTATTGTAAATACAAAGGTATACCGTCTAAGCCAACGCGAAATAGTCCCAGGTGTTGGATAAGCACCGATTCCCCACTCACCACCCGACCCAGACGCAGAAATATTTGCCAAGACTACATTCCCTTGAGCTGCTCCGCGATCCTGCCGCAACGACACGTATTCTCGCTTCCTTCTTCGCCATTGCATGCAGGTAAGCGTGCCTAAATGCGGCACGTAGCGTAGTCGTAGATACTTGACGATTGCTCAAGTCTATTTTTATAGTACTCTATAGTGCTCCCTACACATGTACGACTCTTCACGTTGTCATATGGCTTGTGCCATTTTTCGGTGTATGCGTTGGGCTAATCCGAGATTAGATGACAGTACCGCATATAAATCAGTTTGTTTCTTTAGCTTATAAAATGCTTGGAGGTCCTCCTACAAAAGATGGCTACTTACAGAATCGCTCCTATAAACACAGCAAGGTCATCTGCCTTCTGCCATGCCTACGAGAATGAATATGGGCCTGACCTGCGAGATCCCTCAACCAAGAAAGCCCGATTCCCGACTGTACTAGCGGCACAACCTAGCGCGTCTGATTGCAAAACGTGTTGTTAGGACTGCATCAGTTCGACCAGCGCGTCGTGGCTATACTTGGATCTCGGCAGTTTCACCTGGACACTGAAACAATCATTGGCCACAATCCTCGTTGAAATTAGCAAGCCATCACCTGGCTAATGCGACGTCACTCCCCCTAATATAATTAGTCGGCATTTCAACCCGCGCAACTGTACGGCGACAAAGTTGTCTTATTATGTGATGTAGCGCTCGCCAGACGCTGGTGACCGAGAATTCCTAGTGAACTACCCGCCCTTCGGTAATTCTCCCTTGCACAACCATACTTCACCTTTATTAGTGTGCCCCCGTACGTGCCTTTTATATGTTCTAAGAGCGATTAGATATATTAGCTCTGCTTGTTGTGGGGTAACTATCTTGTGTCACGCCATGGCCGCCTCCGAGACTGCGCTAGACCATATACCTGTGTTGGCGCGTGTGTCAAATCAAGAGCAAATCTAGGTGCGAAGACTCCTTACTTACCAGGGCATTCACGAGCGGCCTGAGTGTTTGAACATATTAGGGTTGCTTAAGCTCTCGAGTACTTAAACCGCGCATGAGTATATCTAAATGGGGCGGTTTTGCTCCTAACATACTCACATTGCTTAGGCCGTTGTGACACCTGGATTCCTACCTGGCCACAGAGTTTTGTGAACATAGAGGTATCACCACGTTCGTTATATCTAGTATGCATTTAGCTTATGTCGTGTCCTCAGCGCTTTCCATATGCATCTGCCTTATTGTCCTGTAGCACGAGTAAATTCATGCATGTATGCGGGTGTGACGCAGCGTACGGACATACCCTCATCCTGAGTTATTTTTGCTTGCCCATCACCTCACGGGCTTCAGCCGCCGACCATTACAGCCGTCCCTGCTAGTGCGCTCACCTGGATGCCACACCACGCCTGGATGAGGTGTGTAAGATACTAAGTATCAATATATGTATATACATGGTGACTCTCTGCTGCGTATGGCTATCATTAGTGCGTAGGGCATTGCCGCAGCCTGCGGAGGCAATATATGCTTACTAGGTCACAGGCCCCAGAGCGACATGTAACCTCCATCTCTCCGCCTCGCTGCCTCTGACGTTATCGCTCCGAATATGTACAAGTCATAAGTACTTGCACTCATTTAGTTTTGTCCCGCCCTCTACTCATTTTGTGAGGGCATTGGTGGGGTGGCTGCCCACTCAAGCCCTAGCGTCCCGCAAGGCTTCGGGTGCCCGTCCACCAGACGCCCCCCATCCCTACCTAACCAACCTAGCCCCTCTACCTGCATATGGGGATTGTGAAGTATGTAGAGTGATATTATCATCCAACACCCCTCGCCCGGCTGCCGGAGACCTGGTGAACAGTAGCGAGGTCTATGAGCCACCCGGGCCATCTTTCATGTGTGATACCCCGGGCCTCTAGTGGCAAGGCGAGCAAAAATAGCTGAGGGATAATAAGGGGGTTCATAGTTGCCAAAACTGCACCAAAACAAGTCCTAAAACGAGGTCTAAACTGAGCTGAAATGGAGAGTGCGTTTTAGCTCCGACAACGAAACCGTGCCAGCAGGACGCTCAAACAGTCGGTTGATGAACAGTTAGGCGAGTTAACCCATTGAAGAGCGGGGTGGGATGTGCAAACTTCATATTTAGAGCAAAAATAAGGCCTAAAACGGCACATAAAGCGGTTGAGGAATTGTTCCTGTATCATCTTTGGAGCAAGTGTAGAGCTCGTTTCGGGCCTTGTTTGCGGGCCTTTTGGTCACTCTGGAAGTCCTTACATAATGCACTTCATTCACAAACCAAGCTCATTGGATAGAAAATATTTGATGACATGAGTATATGCGCCAATATTAATAACTCCCGCTTAGCTCAGTGGTAGAGCGCGTCACTAGTAATTGTTATGTAATGACGAGGTGGTCTGTTCAATCCAGGCAGCGGGAATGCTTTGCTGTATCTTTTGGAGCGTCAAAAATCACAAGGGGAGGGTCACATTGGAGGACAAATGAGCATAGGGTCACGTGGCGCTAGACGCGGGCGCCTGTTTCGAGAGGCCTCCACGCGGTCCCAGAGCTTCGGGCTCGACGTAGTCCCAGAGCTTCAGGCTCGAGGTCCCAGAGCTTCAGGCTCGACGCGGTCCTAGAACGTCAGGTTCGACGCGGTCCTAGGGGAGCGCGGTGCGCGCACATTGTAGGTGGGCGGGGGGGCGCCAGGGCCTCGTTCCTCGGCCCTGTCACCCCCCTCGCCCACTTACAATGGCGCGCACGCTAGAGGTCAGTTGTTCAAATCAGCTAGCGGGAATCAATTTTTGCGCATTTTTCTGAGCTGTTTTAGCCTCAGAAACACGTCTGCGAGGTTCAGAAGTAAAATCCGGCTTTTTCCAGGGTAAATAGAGACATTTATACTCATCAAAACCCATATTACTAGGGAAGAAATGATCCAGGAACACGATGATATTTATTTTACATTTTTACGACACCGTTCAGAGGTGTTTCAGACACCTGAGCCGCCACCGTACGCCACAGATACCGGCCAAGAGCCCGGCGCTTAGCCACCGGTGGCGCCACCAGACTACCACCCAAGTTAGTATTGTGATTGAAAATTGTACCAGAAACGAACTTACCAAGTTAGCTTAGTATCCAGGATTCATCAGCGAGTCTTAAACGTCTGGGGCATCGAGATGCGGTATACTGCACTTGGATTCAGTAGCACGTGACAGCATTCCCATCCGCCCCTTGACTGCTAACACTGTAGGTACATTCCTTTCTCCTCGGTTGTCCTACTACTTCTCCCTTTTCGACAGGAGCTGGCACGATGATCACTTGTGCCTGTCGGCGAATTGTAATACTTCAACTTCACGTTTGCCAGTGATTCTACCCTGATTCTTGGTAGTAAGACGGCCTTAAGTTCTCGATGCAAGTCTGACCAAAGCCACTTGTCCTGTGCTAAATTAAACTATTTGGACCTTCATACTCAGTGACATGGTTTTACAAATATATGATTGTTTTCCCCTAGAGTACAAGCTCTATCTCGATACCATTGGCCACTATCTAAAGATATTCTAGAGTGTCTTTCTGCTTTTTTTCTGGCTCATTTTATGCTCTTGCTAAACGGTCCTGTTGGTGGTGTGTATTTCGTAGCGAGCGCCACCGTACTCCACAAGAGCTCGGCGCTTACTACTTGCAATTTGACATCTTACCTCGTCCACCACCATGTTCAAACGAATCAACAAACGTATTCGGAAAAAGGAAAAGGAGGAGGCAGCGGGGCTCGACGACGAAATGAAGCAGGTTTTCGGGATGCACGACACCGACTCGGACGAGTCTGATTCAGGCGCTAGCTCCGGTCACGATAGCTCTCGAGACTTGAGCGATTCTGGTGGTGAGGATGAACCTACCAGCCAAGAACCTTCTACGGGCAAAAGAAAGAGGGAAGTTTCGGAGGACAGCCAAGGATCTGAACCAGAGGATGAGGGCGAGGATGATGCCGATGAAACTGCGCCAATGACAGTTGCCGAGGCTCTATCCAACCCGCTCTATTCAGCACAGACAAACTCCGATGCAAAGGCGTGCATACTATGTCCAGGGAAGGAGCTCAAGCATAGCCAAATGATTTCGGTGCATGTAGCTTCTTCAGTAAGTGAGTTGATACCCTACAATATGTTTATTGAATATGAAGATAGACACATCAACGGAGAATGAAACGTTTCGCGACTTTGGCGGCTCGTGTTGGAGATGACAACGAGGATCCAAGGCTCCTAGTTGCTGCCTTGGACGAATCTGTGCGCATGGCCCCGCGTGAAAAGGCTGAGCGACCGGTGAGTACCAAGTCGGCGCCGTAGCCGATTCTAACGCCATATAGGCCGAGCCCCCGATATCCAAAAAAGATCGACGCATGGCAAAACGACAACGTCGACGAGAACGTAGATCTGCTTCCTCGGCAAAGAAAGACGATAAGGAACTGCAGGCTCACACGGGCACACCTGGCCGTGACGTTCCTAGTCGCACCGTGATACAAACAAAAATTGCGCGCAAAAGGGCGGAGGCCGTGAAAAAACACAAACTGGTAGGTTCCATGCTCCACGTGCTAGGATGTACCGACGCATTTAGTAGGCCAACCCGCGAAAAAACAATCACCCGCGTAAAAACGCCCGATTGAAGACGGCCTCTGTTTGATACCGGAGCATTTTGCTTGGCCATCCCGTCATTTCTGATCCACGCTTTCCCAACTACTCACGTTGATTCACTATATTTGACAATATGATACTTACGAACAGTCCTTCAGAATTTTCGGAGAAACACACATTCGTGGGAACGTTTTCCATCAGTCGTGAAGTGGTCCGAGCAATTCCTCCCATGCCCACAAAAAGCTTCATATATTGGAGGCCGCTCCGAATGAGGATTTATCATTGACGTCTCGGGTATGGGTTAGCCGGTTCGGTACGCATGGCATTGACATCGCTCACGTGTATCCGTCTATCAGTCTTCCTGCTACGTCCGATCGACAGTTCTAGAATCCGTTCTATCAATATGCGTACGACACCTAAACGAAGTTTACGCGCTCGCGCCCCTATTAGCAGCGGCCAGGTGACCAGTCAGCCCCTAATCCACGGGCTGACTTTGACAGGCATCTTCCCAATCTCGTGTCGAACGACGTCGGCAAAGCCAGACGCAGCTTTCAGAACACATATACGATTGTTACTTAGTTTGCATCTTCAAACTTCGCGTCCGCTTGTATAAAGAATCGCACCGGCTGGCAGTCATTCCTTACCACGTCCTCTCTTTTCTCGAGCAATGCGCATCCTCGCTACTGCGTTTACATTCGCCACCGCGGCGCTCGCTCTTGTGCCGAGCCTTGACCGTCGTCAGTCGTCCATTGACACCTACATCACGACTGAAACCCCTATTGCTAAAGCTGGAGTTTTGGTGAGTAGAGTTTGGTTGCATAAAGTACCCTTTTCAACGCAACTACATAGGCAAACGTCGGCGCGAACGGCTCCAAGGACCAGGGCGCAAAGTCTGGAGTAGTGGTTGCGTCTCCTTCCAAGTCGTGAGTTTAACCCAAAGTTCAGGGGCTTCTGTTTTCTGATGTATTGCATAGGGACCCCGACGTAAGGCTTTAACCTTGGTATTGGAACACTTGCTTACCCTTTTGCAGTACGTCTACGCGTGGACGCGCGACTCTTCCCTCGTGTTCAAGCTCTTGGTCGACCAATATACTCAAGGCCGTGATACAAGCTTGAACACACAAATCCAGAACTGGATTGCTTCGCAGGGACGCATCCAGCAGGTCCCCAATCCCTCGGGTAATGTTAATTCCGGAGGGCTGGGTGAACCCAAGTTCAACATTGACGAGACTGCCTTTACTGGGTCCTGGGGTCGCCCGCAGCGTGATGGCCCAGCTGTACGTGTTGTCCTAGTTAATTATGCCTATTTACTAACTAGGCTAATGCAGCTCCGGGCTACCACCATGATCACCTATGCCAACTATCTGGGTACCACCAACTCTTATGTCACGGGAACTATCTGGCCGCTTGTCAAGCTTGACCTCGACTATGTTGCTCAGTATTGGAATCAAACTGGTAAGCATTTCGTATTGGGGTGGAATATTCATACTAATTCCTTCTAGGTTTTGACTTGTGGGAGGAAGTGCAAGGCTCCTCTTTCTTCACCACTGCTGTCCAGCACCGCGCGCTCCGCGAGGGTGCCAAGTTCGCCACCGCTCTCGGTGACTCGACGCGTGCATCGACGTACACCACCCAGGCTGCAAATGCACTATGCTTCCTCCAGAGCTACTGGAACCCCACTCAACGTTACGCGTCCTCCAACGTCAACGGGGGGTCTGTCGTTCGTTCCGGTCTCGACGCCAACTCGATCTTGGCCAGCATTCACACGTTTGACCCCGCTACTGGCTGTGATGCTGCAACCTTCCAGCCATGCTCTGACAAGGTTTGCGGTTTCATTCCTATGTGCCAACTAGGTGTTGACTGAATGACAACGATAGGCTCTCGCTAATCACAAGGCTGTCGTTGACTCGTTCCGCCCCGTCTACTCCATCAACAGCGGCAAGGCCGCCAGTGCTGCCGTCGCTGTCGGTCGCTACAAGGAGGACGTCTATTACAACGGCAATGTAAGTTGCTCGCTCACGTATCTCCAAAATACCACTCACACCCGGGTCATTAGCCTTGGTATCTGTGCACTACTGCCGCCGCTGAGCAGCTTTACGATGCCTTGTACACCTGGAACAAACAAAAGTCCATCACGATCACTTCCACCTCTTTGGCATTCTTCACCCAGGTGAGTTCACCGTCACGGTGCATCCGAACGGCATTTGACCACCTGATTTTAGCTCTATTCGAGCGCAGCCGTTGGAACATACGCTTCTACCACCACCCAATACACTGCCATTGTCAACGCCGTCAAGACCTACGCCGACGGCTTCATTGCGATCGTCCAACAGTATCAGGGTTCCGGAGGTGCTCTTGCTGAGCAGTTCTCCAAGACCAACGGAGCTCCACTCTCTGCTGCCGACGTGAGCACGATATGTTGTCGATTCGTAGGACCATGACCAATAGCTTCCCCTCAGCTTACCTGGAGTTACGCTGGGGCCATCACTGCTTTCGAGGCCCGCGCTTCCAACGTCCCCGCATCGTGGGGTGCCTCTGGTCTTACCGTTCCAGCCACTTGCTCGACTGGCGGTGGAGGTGGAGGAACCGTCGCGGTCTCCTTCATAGTCACTGCCACGACTGTCTTTGGAGGTTAGTACGGCGGCATTATTTTATGTGCATTTACTTACTTATTCCGCAGAGAACATCTACCTCACTGGTAACCAAGCCGCGATCGCCAACTGGGATCCCAACAATGCGCTGATCCTCTCGGCCAACAGCTACCCGCAATGGAAGAGTAAGTAGTCCTCCCCTCGCTCGGCCTGCACTAACTTGTTTTGCGCCAGTCACCGTGAACCTTCCGGCCAATACCCAGATTCAGTACAAGTACATCCGCAAGTACAATGGCGCGACGACCTGGGAGTCTGACCCTAATCGCTCGTTCACGACTCCTGCCTCTGGCACTTACAGCGTTACCGACACCTGGCGGTAAACAAGCCTAGAGTCAAGGGTGCTGGCCGTGAAAATAGATACTTGGCTCATAGAGACTTGTAATTGAATGTACCCATAATATAAACGACTGGTGGGATGGTTATCGCTTTGCAAGGTGCAAATAATTACTCTAGAACCAATGAGACACGGAAACCAAACTCGTTCCTCGAAGAGCGTCCGAAAGTATTCAGCGTGATTCACCTAGACTATTGCAAAGCTGCGATTACTTTGTCCGTCATGGTGATCAACTGTTCAAACTAGGTCAGAGTTACTCCATGAACCGTGCAACAAAGCACCCACCTGATGAATGTCCGGCCGCTCATTTGGATCCACCTTTAAACACGCATCAATCAGCCCGATAAATCCAGGACTCCACCTCCCTGCACTCTCCGGTGGATGCTTGTACTTTCCACCCATCACAGCCATCGCCATACTCCCACCCTGTTCCATCGTCTGTGTCGTCTCAAAGGGGGAATGGCCATAGGCGAGTGCGAACAATGTGCATCCGAGGGACCAAATGTCGACGGCTTCGGTGAGGGTTGTGCCTGTTTTGACGTCAAAGAGCTCCGGAGCGCGGTAAGGCATTGTGGATTGCTCGGCTGCGAGGTCCTGTCGGTATCAAGGTTAGTTTGTGTAGGAGGTTCGGGTGGTGAAGAGGCATACTTGTTGGGTTAGGGCTTGGGAGCGGGTTTCGATAGGTATACGGGCTCGTACGGTGCTTCCGACTACGTAAGGCATCAAATAAGAAATATGAGAGTTCCGAATCCCAGCTCACTTACAGTCCATTAAAATTGGAGTTACGCCATCATCTGCATACATTATGTTCCTGTTCGCAAAGAAATTAGATACGTTGTAAGATAATTCCACACAACTCACGCAGGTTTAATATCCCGATGCGCATACGGAACCAGGACCCCCTCGCCCTGCGGTACTCCCTGTTCCCCAGCCCGATCCTCGATCTTTCTGAGTTCCGCATCGCCATCAAACACCAGCCTGCTCTGGTCTTCGGTCGGGTCGCGTCCACGAGGAGCGGACCTCAAAGGCTGCGACGAGTAGCTAAATCCACCGTGTTCGTCATCGGAATCGTCGTCGCCGTGAGGCTGGGGCAGCAACGCGGCCTGGTGATCGTCGTCTTCTGCGTGTGCGGGCGATGGACTTGGTTGGCGAGGCGGTGCGCTACCCGACGCTCGCGCGCCGTGCGAAGGTGCGCGATAGTCGTGCATTGCGCGAACGCCGAGACAGGTTCCTCGAAATAGCTGGGCGAGTTCGAGTTCGCTAAAGTGCGTACCGGCGAGGGAGTGGGAGGCCATAGCATCTTGGAGGTTGCCGTGCTGGAAGAATGGGAGGAAGAGATAAACGATCTTGCCCTCGTCGTGGTCTTGGACCACTGCAGAGTCGAGTATTCTAATGATGTTAGGGTGCCTTGCTCGATTGTTAGACTAGGCGCGTACGAATTACACGCCTGGCCATACCTGAAGCGTCTGTAAGCCTCGACCTCCCTCATCGCCTCTCGAACGCCATCCTCTCCAGTAGGACAACGAATCTTTTTGAGCGCAAATAAGCGGCCACTCGTCGAATCCTCGACAAGGTACACAAAACTGAATCCTCCTTCGCCCAAAACTCTCTTGACGACGAACGATCGGCCGTTGACTTTGATCGTCGCGGATTGTCTGCACATGCACGACGACAGCGCAAAGACGGCGTCGGTTGCTTTTTCCCGGAGAGAGTCGAATACCTGCATCAGATTTCCGGACATGGCGAGTGAGATCTTTCAGGAGTATCAACGAGTGCACCACTGCAAGGTATTTAAAGTACTGCGCACTGTCCGAGTGAGGCGGTAAATAAGATGGCAGTGCTAGCTGTGCAAACTAAACTTGGCTGGATCAAGGTGTTTGTCTAGTCGGCATCTGTACGTTGAAATGACCTTGGTTAGTTTGTCAAAATTCACGAGTGACTGAGACACTTGCATATATCTCCGTGGTCGTGGTCGCGAAAGGGCGACTATGCAAATAGAATAAGCGCCGGAGTGATCCTCTGGAACAGGTACAAACAAGACAAGTCCTCTGGCTCCTTCCTTGCTTCCATCCACCAGCTTGAACTCCAACAGCACTTGTGGCAAAACCTAGGCTGACTAAGTCGTTTTACTGTTCCTCGGGCATGCTGGCCGCTACCCGGCCCGGCAAAACGAGCCCCGGGACCTCGCTTATAACCGAAACGAATTCAATCCTTGACAGTCCGCACCGGAGCCTTACTACCGTGCTGAGTCACGACACTTTGCTTGGGCTGACTCGTCGATGCCGTTGGTACCAAGCCCGGATTCAAGCGAAGTAGCGAGGAGGTTGGTATATCATACGACTAAATTAGAAATAATGTACATCGGCTATGGCGACCGGGGTTTCTTCGACAGTACTTACACGTGAACTGTCGTCAGAAACACACGTATGGGCGCTCGGTGAGGCAGGATACGAATCTGCTTTGACTCACACCCCGCACGCACAGCATTGGATCGGGCATCTGACATTTAGCGCTAGTCCCAGGGCCACCAGGGCGCTTTTCACTATAAAAGCCAGCCACACGCTTATGCCGGCACGCCAGCAAGACTGCCCCTCGCGACGACAACCACGATGGCGCAGCTAGCTGAACTCCCCCTCTCTTCGCCTATTATACTCAACCTTTACACCTCGTTTGTCGTGGCTATTACGGCTGCCCTTGCAATTTGGGGCCCCGCAATCCTCACTGCAGCCCTCGAACGTGCCCGGGAGATTGCGGGTTCTAGCTCCAGCGAGGAAGAAAATACCGAAGATAAAGAGGACGAAAATAAGGACAAGGAGAACAAGGACGAGGACAAGTCGGAAGAGGAGAAGAACAAGAAATGGAAACGCAAGAATCAAATTTGGTGAGTGGAGACGTCACTACATTG
>WSTG01001104.1:0-11538 GCA_019616325.1 Ceratobasidium sp. 394
CCCCCAAGTCGAGTTACCTTGCCTTACCCCAGTCCAAGGTCGTCGTTCTTTGCGCCTCGAGCCGCCTGCTCGTTGCAACAACGGCACAATCGGTCCAAACGGTTCCTCTTGAACAATCTTGGAGTTTTCAGGCGGGTTATCGAGGATCGAAATCGGGACGAACAGTCCTTTGGTCGGGTTCGGGTCGAGGTTTCCACCCGGAGCAAATTTGTAGCCGTTGGCGCGTGCGTCCTCGAGATACGAGGCGACTTTTTTGAACCTGTGTTTCGGAGATGTAAACGGGGAAGATAACGCGGGAGGATGGATTGGACCGACTGGGTGATGTTTTGAATCGGGCCAAGTTGCGAGTCGGGATCCATGCCATTTCCGACTTTGATGGTCTTGCTAAACTCGACGAATGCATCACGGAACTCGTCGTAAATTGTTTCGTGTACATAGAGTCGTTTGGCTATAGGGGCGTTAGCATCGGTTAATCTTTAGCAAAGGACATGAATCGTACCGGCTACGCCTATTCACGGAGGTAGCGTTGTGAGTATAATAACAAGGAATAATTAAGGCGCAATATACTAACAAGCCTGGCCGTTGTTCCAGCACTAGGGTGAGCGAATTGCGGTTTATCCTGATTGGAGCAAGCTTACCGCGAATGTCCCCCAAAAGATTTCGCTGTAGGTATTGTTCGATAAGATAGAATCTAAAATAATCAAATACTGGGACGTACGGAGCGACTTTCTTCGGGTCCACATCAGGAAGAAGAATCATCGGATCGTTTCCTCCTGCCAAGGTGAGGTTAGGAGCCGCGAACCGGGAGTGTAGTCAGCAGACGCACCGAGCTCAAGCGTCACCCGCTTCAAACCGACACTAGAGCTTTGCATCACCTTTTTACCCGTGAAACTAGACCCTGTAAAGCTAATCTACACACAATGAGTCGCGTAATGACACACGTAAAATGAACTTGTACTGACCTTGTCGATATTCGGGTGGGCGGTGATCATAGGACCCAGATTGTCATCACCACTTAGCACGTTGACGACGCCAGGCGGGACGAGATGTTGAATATCTTTGATGAAGCGCAGCGTGGTAAGGGGCGTGAACGGAGAAGGTTTGATGATAATCGTATTGCCTGCCAACAACGCCGGTCCGAGTTTCACGATGCAGATGAGAAGGGGAAAATTCCTATGGATAGTTTGAGACTCGAAACTCAAAGCGAGGAAACAGGGACGGACCATGGGACGATGCCTGCGCACTGCGCAAGGGAATGGTGATGAGTACGCGGTGTGATTCTGAGGAACAGGTGCTTACCACTCCGAGGGGAACGTAGCGTTCAATTACTTTCTGCTCTTCATTGTCGGTGGTTATGTTCTCCGATAAGCGCAGGGCCGCTGTCTGGCGTATCCAGACGGGGGCAAACCCAATCTCAAGCTAGGCGTTGCTCAACTAGAATAGTGGATGAATCAACAAGTGGTCTCGATAGCGAGAGCAGCGTCCCCACCGGCTTTCCCTGCTCCGCGGTGAGCACATTCTTGTATTCTTCAAGGTTCTTCTCGATAATTGAGGCGATCTGGTTCAAGACCTCGGCACGTTCGTCGACCGACTTGGCAGCCCAGCCTGGGAAAGCAGCGCGAGCAGCAGCCACGGCTTCATCCAGCTAAGTAGTTAAACATTAAATCAGGTCAGAATCGTTAGTCGTGTTACGTACCTGCTCCTTGGTTGCGACCGGGACCTCGGCAATCTTTTCCTGCGTCGCGGGGTTGATGACATCGAGCTTTTTCGAGGACGTCGCAGGCTTGCCGTTGATGATGTGAGTGTATTCAGACATGGTAGCTTGCAGCCGGACGCTGAGATGGGGGTCGATGGTCGCAGGCACCAGCTTTATAGCCGATGACTAGGATAGTGCGTCGGAGTTCGCTTTCCGTTCACCTTCCTCGCGGGCATCGATCAAAAGGGAGCCACGCACAGCCAGGCCTAATTGCGCACACCGAACGTCATTGGAACCATCGAAATGGCCCAAAAAAACACAAACCACGCCTGTGACCAATCGATCGATGCCGAATCGTATTCGAGCAAGGCCGCGAGGCTCCATCACGAGAATGCGGCGCGGTCAAAGTTCTCCGCCAATACAGTGAGAATAGGGGGAGGTGAGCTCGGGGGCGCTATCGAGAGTGATCCCTGATGTGAGGTGATGAGCCCGTTCGACTCGTCTGGTCGATGTCTTCGGGTGATCACGTGCACCACCATTGTTGGTCCAAACAGTGCCAACCAGCGACATGAACGAATATCAGGTCCCATGCGAAGGAATACTTGCCCAAATGGGCCAAGAATCCCGGAAGAGGAACCGGTATAGAAAAAAATTGACAATTAATCCGTCTACAAACTGAGCGTGTAGAGTTCGGCAAAGTCCGCTTGGGCTCGTTGGCGCTCAGAGGGGCCGGAGTCTCGAGCCGGTTTCAACAGACCGAGCATGGTGATCATCAAATTGATGGCATTTGCCCAGGCTGGCGAGTCTAGGTATCGTCAGGGGCGCGCATTCACAAATAAGGCTAGTTACCGATTGTGACTTGCTTGAATACAACCGAGGTCGTCACAGGCGTTGAGGGTATTCAGCGCGCTAGGTGGGATGAGATGCTGGATGCCCTCGACGAATCGGGGGCAGCGCTCGGTATGAACGGAGATAACTTGATTATAAGCGTGTTTCCGGTTACGAGCGCGCCGGCGATTGGCACTGCACGGAGAAGTAGGGGATATTCCTCCGAGAGTCAACCTCAGTACCTTGTATCAGACCATGAATACGAACAACGGGGTGTAGAATGTTGATGATACGGACTAGGACCCGTGCCGCTTGTGGTTCCGTATACGCGAACTTCTTTGTATGATCCGATCGTATGCAGATTGTTGTACGTGTTCGGTTATAGCGTATGATTCCAGTGCAGCCGATAAAAATGTCCCGTAGACATACAAAATCATTGGTTTACGTACGTCATTTACTGCGACGTCTTTCCGAAGCTAAGAAGCCGTACATAGCGTGGGCGAGGGACCATGCCCATGCAATTCTCAGCGTAGAGCCGCACGGAACGAGAAAGTGCGATCAGTATATTGATAACTAGGCAACGCCTCTGATGTCGAAACATGAAGCTCTGCCTCGACACGACAGCAAATATAGATCGTAAAGGAAAGCTAGTACGCAACCACCGACCATTGCAATAAGTGCACGCTTCCACACCGACAGAGTCAGATGCAATGCCATCGGAATGAATCGGAGTGGTTATATCGCTTGCAGCTGGCCGATCGCCATGTGTGAAGTACTTGGCTGGGCGTCCTTACCCTAGGTGACAAACGACGGGCTTTTGATGTGTGTTTAACGCGCATATACCCCACCATGGTAGCCAAAAATTGCATAACCCGTTTGAAGTGTTCAAATGCATACAAGAGCACTATTAGTCTATCGTTATTCAACAGTAAGCACAGCGTTCTTCTTCAAAGTCACAAGTTGAACGTTTGAGTATGCTTTCAGCCCCGGAATTCCACCTTCAACACCGAGCCCTGAATGTTTGTGGCCGCCAAACGCCTATATGCACCATATAAATATGCATGTTAATAATGAGTGTCTTAGGTGATTAGACTTACATTCGCAGGTGAGAAGGGGATAAACTGATTCATGGAGACGGCTGAAATTGGGGTCAGATCAACGATCCTGTCGCTCTTCATTGACCGATCACTTACTCCCAGCCTGAAGTTGCAGAGCAATCCGCTCGACTGCATCTATGTCCCTCCCCCAAACCGAGGCGGCCAGTCCCATGTTCGTGTTATCTGTTCGAATAAGGTTTGAATACGCACACGGAATCGGGCAGAGATACGCAACTGGCACGCTTGATGACGTCTTTCTCGTCCCTCCACTTCAACAATGGCACAATTGGACCGAAAGGCTCTTCGCATACAATTTTCGAGTCCTCAGGGGGATTGTCGACGATAGAAATCGGGACGTATAGACCGTTGGTGGGATTCGGATTGATATCCCCACCAAGAGCGAACTTGTAACCGTTGGCATGGGCATCTTGGAAGTATGAGACGACTTTCTTGTACCTATGGTCACAGGCGTAAATAAATGGAACCAACGTTTAGATAATTAGAGCACTGAGGAAGGTTTTGGACCGGACCGAGCTGTGATTCGGGATCCATGCCGTTTCCGACCTTAACAGTCTTGCCAAACTTGACAAACTCGTCGCGGAACTCGTCATAGATCTTTTCGTGGATATAGAGACGCTTGGCTTTGGCGAGAGTTAGTGGATTCTTGGCATATGGATAGTGTAGTGTCTCACCAGCTATGCCTGTAAGCCGAGAAAGTAGCAATGGGTCAAATAAACCGAAATCATCCTGCTTGTGTGGAGTTACTTACACACCTGTCCCGTGTTCTAACATCGCAGCCACCTCAGTATCTCCGGCGCTAGCCTCTGGGAGATCCACTCACTTTGAAAGCTCCCCAGAAGATTTGACTAATCAAAGCGATGCGATTGAGTTGGACTAATTCGCTCAATAGAGTTGCCTAAACTTACGGTGCAACAGCCTTGGGGTCCACATCGGGCAGGAGAATCATGGGGTCGTTTCCTCCTAAATAAGCGTACTCCATTAGTTGGAAGTTGCGCAACACCACCTCAAACGCCCACTCGCCGAGTTCTAACGTCACTCTCTTCAGACCAACGCTGGAACTCTGCATAACCTTTTGGCCAGTGAAGCTTGATCCAGTAAAGCTTATCTTTAAGATTAACACCCCCGAGTGAGCTGCAAGTATGGTTCGAGACGATTGAATAACGGACCTTGTCGATACCCGGATGGGCCGTAATCCACGGGCCAAGGTTATCGTCTCCGCTCAGCACGTTAACGACGCCGGGAGGAACCAGCGGCTGGATGTCTTTTATGAACCGGAGAGTGGTGAGCGGCGTGAACGGAGACGGCTTGATTATAAGCGTGTTGCCGGTAAGCAGTCCGCTGGCGACCTTGATGACGCAAAGAAGCAAGGGGGCATTCCTACAGCAAAGGTCAGGTCCAGCCATGACGGCGGAACAGGGTGCACATACCAGGGGACAATGCATCCACACTTTAAACTTGATTAGCTACTTAGTTTCGGGAGCAGAGCACGAACTTACCACTCCGATTGGGACATAACGCTCAATAGTTTTCTGATTTTCGTTATCCTCAAGAACCTTATCGGGCAACCGGAGCTTCGAAGTTTCTCGGACCCACATAACGGCAGAGCGCGTCTCGAATTCATTCAGCTAGAAGGAGCAAATCGTGACGATTCAAATATCGTATCACAAAATTTTTACTTACGGGTCTACCTTGTTCCAGTGTAATCGACCTGTTATACTCCTCGGAGTTCCTCTCGATAATGTCCGCTATCCTGTTGAGAACCGCTGCGCGTTCATCGAACGGGGTGGTAGACCACGTGGGAAATGCGGCCCGCGCTGCAGCGACAGCCTCGTCCAGCTAGGGGATAATTATAATGTTCCGCCTGAAGAGAGGGAGGATACGAGAACGTACCTGCTCTTTGGTCGCGACAGGAGCCTCGGCAATCTTCTCCTGAGTACCGGGACTGATCACGTCGAGCGTCGTCGGCGAGGTGACAGGCTTTCCGTTGATTATGTGAGTGTACTCGGTCATGGTGGGGTAAGAGAGGTTGTAAGACGGGGGAACGACGAGCAGACCTACGGCTTATATACCTTAGATGCACAACGCTATCGGTCTGTATCTTCCACGCAGCTACAGCAGAGATGGCGATGATAGGTCTCACACGTGTTAACCGTTGAGGCCTTCTCGCCCTCCGGGACCACCGCGTGACGACAAGTGGGGGTGGAAGCTGGATCGACACGGACGCGATGATTTAATACCTAAGCGCCGGTTTGTCAGCAACCCCCAGGCAGGCACAAACACAAACAAAAAAATAAGAGTTAGATCATATTGCCATGAAAATCGAAAACGACACTTGAAAATCTACAATACTTCACAAATCTATGAAGTTAAATGGCCAACGATTGAAGGTTGCAACCCCGACGGTCGGTAAATGGTGCTGATGTACCCTGCAATGCCGCCGGACACGTATGTTGGCTCACCACCTATATGCGCCGGTAACCAGGCACCTCTGGGGCTCGCGCCGCAGCCTCCAAGAAACTGTGGCGCGTCCCACCATCAGGTGACTATACGATTGAAGGGATTACCTCCACTTTACCCCTGGCTTCTGCCTGAGGCGAACCTTGCCCGCTAATTTCGGTCTCGGTAGAAAGCTGCGTGTGCCTGTAACCGGTACCGTGATAGCGTTTTCCCAGGCTGGCGAGTCTAGGTCGCACCAGGACCGCCCGTTCAACAACAAGGCTAGTTGCAGATTACTCTTGAATACAATCAAGGTCGTCACAGGCGTTGGGCATATTCAGGACGCTAGGTGGAACGAGGTGCCGGATGTACTCGACGAAGCAGGTAGCGGTCGGTACTAACGGATATTGCTTGATTATGAGCGTATTTTTGATTCCGAGCGTGTGGGCGATTCGGACTGCACAGAGAAGCAAGGGAC
The DNA here is from genome assembly GCA_019616325.1 of Ceratobasidium sp. 394. Taxonomy (NCBI): domain Eukaryota; kingdom Fungi; phylum Basidiomycota; class Agaricomycetes; order Cantharellales; family Ceratobasidiaceae; genus Ceratobasidium; species Ceratobasidium sp. 394. The sequence goes on from WSTG01001104.1 coordinate 6,557, forward strand.
ATCCCCAGGATCAAGCCGAATACCCCATATCAGACCATGAGTACGCACGAACTACAAGACATACAACCGCCCGGAATTAGAAAATACAATCAGTATGTCAACAAATATGATACAAAACACTACTACGGATCATTACAATGAGTACACGCTACCATAACATCAGCTGCCAAGCCATAGGAATGGACCAGAACGGTATAACATCGCTAGCAACCAACCGGCCGCCGTGTGTGAAGTACCTGGCTAGGCGTGTCCACCTCAGGCGACAAGCGGTGGGGGTTCATTAGGTGTGTAACGCGCATATACCCAGCCATAGTGGCAAAAGATTGCATAATTTGTTTAAAGTTTTCAAGTACATACAAGAGTGTCGTTCGCCCACGATTACGCTCAAACAGTAAGTACGGCATCCTTCTTCAAAGTCACAAGTTGGACATTCGAATATGCCTTCAACCCAGCGACCCCACCTTCAACACCGAGCCCTGACTGCTTGTGGCCCCCAAACGACTGTGAAGATCATATTAGTATGCATGGTTGCGGTGAGCATCTCGGGCAAATCGACTTACGTTCGCAGGTGAGAAGGGAATAAATTGATTCATGGATACGGCTGAGATAGGGACGAGATTAACGACGTCCTCGCTCTTCATTTTCCAATGACTTACTTCCAGCCTGAAGTTGCAGAGCAATCCGCTCGACAGCATTGAGATCCTTTCCCCAAACCGAAGCGGCAAGTCCCAAGTACGTGTCGTCTGTTTGAATATGAGACCTTCAATACTCATCACGTATCAGGTAAAGATACGCACTGGCACGCTTAATCACGTCCTTCTCATCGCTCCATTTCAACAGCGGCACGATAGGACCGAATGGCTCCTCTCGTACGAGCTTGGAGTCTTCAGGGGGATTGTCGACGATAGAAATCGGAACGTACAAGCCGTTGGTGGGATTAGGATTCACATCGCCACCGAGAACGAACTTGTAACCATTGGCATGAGCGTCTTGGAAGTAGGAGACAACCTTCTTGTATCTATAGGCGACGAGCGTAAATAAAAGGAACCAAAGTGTAGATATTGACGCACTGGGGAAGGTTTTGGATCGGACCAAGCTGCGATTCGGGATCCATGCCATTTCCAACCTTGACGGTCTTGCTGAACTTGACAAATTCGTCGCGGAACTCGTCATAAATCTTTTCGTGGATGTAGAGACGCTTGGCTTTGGTAAAGGTTAGCGACATTCTTGGCGTCTATGGAGTGTAGAAGTCTCACCAGCTACACCTGTAAGCCCGACAAGGATACATGAGTTAAATCGAACAAAATCTCCCAGACTACGATGATTTACTTACATGCCTGCCCCGTGTTCTAACGTCGCGGCTACTTCAATATCTCCGACGTCATATCCTGAGCGATCCACTCACCATGAAAGCCCCCCAGAAGATTTGGCTAATGAAAACAATGATCGGGTTAGACGGATTCGCTCGACATCAGTGTCTAAACCTACGGTGCGACTGCCTTGGGGTCCACATCGGGCAGGAGAATCATGGGGTCATTTCCCCCTGAACGAGCGTACCTCATTAGTCAAATCGCAAACATTTTCTCAACGACGACTCACCAAGCTCCAAGGTCACCCTCTTCAAACCAACACTCGAGCTCTGCATAACCTTCTGGCCAGTGAAGCTCGATCCAGTAAAGCTTATCTAAGAGTAATGCCCCCAGGTGAGCTATAAGGATAGTTCAAGCCGTTGGAATAACAGACCTTGTCGATACCCGGATGAGATGTGATCCACGGGCCAAGGTTATCATCTCCGCTCAGCACGTTAACCACGCCGGGTGGAACAATGGGCTGAATGTCCTTGACGAACCGGAGAGTGGTGAGCGGCGTAAAAGGAGATGGCTTGATTATAAGTGTGTTTCCGGTGAGTAGCCCGCTGGCGACCTTGATGACGCAGAGAAGCAAGGGAGCGTTCCTACAGCCTAGATCAGGACCTGCCAAAAAGGCGGGGCGGGGTATACATACCAGGGAACAATACACGCGCACTGTAAACATCGTTAGCTGCTTGATTTTCGAGAGAAGATTATGGTCTCACCACTCCGATTGGGGTATAACGCTCAACAGTTTTCTGATGTTCGTTATCCTCAATAACCTGATTGGGCAACCGGAGCTTCGAAGTTTCGCGGACCCACGTAACCGCAAAGTCCGTCTCGAACCCGTTCAACTAGGAGGAGCAAATCCTTATGGTTCAAACACCGTATCATAGGATGTTTACTTACAGGTCTACCATTTTCCAGTGTAATCGATTTCTTGTACTCCTCCGCGTTTTTCTCAAGAACGTCGGCGATCTTGTTAAGAATCGCGGCGCGTTCATCGATTGGGGTGGCAGACCACGCGGGGAATGCAGCACGTGCTGCAGCGACAGCCTCGTCGAGCTAGGTAATCATAAGATTACGCCCGTAGACCGGAGGCATGCGGGAACATACCTGCTCTTTGGTCGCGACAGGAACTTGGACGATCTTCTCCTGAGTACCAGGGTTAATCACGTCGAGGGTCGTTGGCGAGGTAGCGGGCTTTCCGTTGATGATGTGAGTATACTCGGTCATGGTGAGGCGAAAGATGTTGTTAGATGGGGGACGAAGAGCAACAGACGTACGGTTTATATACGACAGATGCACAGCTATATCGGTCTGTGTATTCCGCGCAGCTACACAGAGCTGGCGACCGAAGGTCACACACGTGCCCATCGTTGGAGGTCTTCCCATGCTTCGGGAATCGGGGCCACCGCATGACGAAAAGTGGAGGTGGACGTCACGAACGCAACGATTGGCTGAATGGTCGTTTGTCCGCGGCCCGCCGAGCTGACAAAGCTCGGAAACAAAACGCAAACAAAGTGCAAGAGTCACATTATGTCTTCATCGAATACGAAAATGATATTTGAAAGTCTACAACAGCTTACGAGATTAATTATACGTAGAGTTAACCGCTGACGGTTTAATGCTGCTACCCCCGTATCCAACAAATAGTGCCAATGGAGCTTGCCGCCGGCCACGTACGCTTGCTCCACCACCTCCACATATATGCGCCAGCAACCAATCACATCTGCCGCTCATGTCGCGGCCTCCAAGATATCGTGACGCGTCCTACCATGATGGGACCGTACGAAAGGGTCTCCTCCACCTTGTTCCAGGCTTCTGCCCGAGGCGAACCGTGCCCGCTGATTTCGGTCTGGACGGATGGCTGTGCGCGGACATGCCTGATAAAAGGGCAATTCGGGGATCTTCGACCAATTTTTATCATCAAGGTAGCATTCTTTTGCACCAGGCAAAGTGCGTGCGAGCTAGTTCTGACCCTGCTCGCCACAGTCTTTGGCATTCGCTCTGTCGCACACTTGTATTTCGTCTCACGGGCCAGCGCCCCAAGATCAGAAATATCCAGCTCCAAGGTGAATTTGGGTTGACTGAGCCCGTAGTGCCGACTCCACGAACAGGCTGAGATTACTTGGCCATCCGAATAAAAATAGGTCGGCCTCTGGATAGTATATTCTAAACTGGTTAAGAATTCCATGAATCGTACGAATCGCAGCGAAACTGTAAAGAATACGACGTTTTAAGAGTAGATGCGAACCCCTCGGCCAAACTTAGATCCGCAAAGCCAACTTGCACTACCATATCAGCCTCATCTTCCATCGACACGCAACGAACTTCACCTGCCCCCGAGTGGCCGAATGATCGTCGCTCCAAATCTATCTTCCCAGTGACGCCCAATGAGATGCGTGCCGGCCGGCGTCGACGAAACGAAGATTAAGGAACGGAAATAGGTTTACCCCTGGCTTGAGAGGCAGAGCAAGAGGGCGCTGGACCTTCTCGAACGCTGGGTGAGGCTGAAATGAGGCGAGTCAGGGTGCGTACCTGATGAGTAGACTGGAACCCACTACGCACCTAAACCAAAATACTCAATCCTAAACTGCAATCGAGGTTATTCGTGATTAACACCAGGAATGTTCACCCACATTCTTGCCTTGCCCAAGCCGAAATCTACAGGCCGAATGACACTCGCGGAAGTAATAAGGATCATCTTGCAGGTATCGAGTCCAGGTTAATCTGAATGCGCACCTTTCTGTGTAGAAAGTGAGATCATAATGCGTATCTGATACTTGGTGGCATCCGGCAGCTCACAAAATTTCCGCCAAGTTGCCGGTTGGTCATCGCAGACTTGACGTGAATGACACGCTCTGACATTATCTACAGGGAAAGGAACGTAGGTAAGCCTTTACCTCGTATTGACTGGCTACTCGAATTATTGGGCTTCTACTCACGCGCTACGGTGTGCCACCGAGACGGCCGTTGCCGTCAAAGATATCGACCACGGTGGATTGCACGCAAATTATGAATCCACCCCAACCGTCACTAACCAGAAGATCAAGGGACGGGTATCCTGAAAAACGTGGGGACAAGGAACATTTTCGAGAATAGTCGGGATATCTACAGGGGTGCGCCTAACGGCCGGAACTAGAGCTTGGCGGTCTGGAAGGGGATGCGCGAAACGGACCGGTGCCGCAATTTGTAAAATGTCTGGAGATAATATACGCGGTTAGTGTGCCGAATGAGGGCTGGGCTGATGATCGCCGGAACAGGACCAAATACAAACCGGTTAAATCGAAATCCAATGCGTTGCGATGTTTGGCTCGAGGATTGGTGGCGGGGTATGGTACTGGTATGGTGTGGTGGCAGATGGTGGCGGCCGAAGCGTCGTTGGTGTTGGGCGGTAACAAGGAAGGGGTACCTACAGTTGCCGTTGACGACCGTGAACCAAGTTCACGACAGATAAAGACAGACTATATTTGAGCGTGAGAATGTCCAGAATAAAACGAAGCGTTGACAAGATCCGAGGGCTTGAGGTACGTGTCCGAATGTCCGAAAAGATAGAAAGGAGAAGAACAATGGGGCAGAGCCTAGATCGCCAAGTTGTCGCCTGTGAATCCACAGAGGTACAAGTACGAC
>WSTG01001106.1:0-11533 GCA_019616325.1 Ceratobasidium sp. 394
TTACTGAACGACCTCTGTAATATATATTCGCCGGCTCTCATGTGTTTGTTTGTCTCATGCCTGTGTATTTGTTCAAGTCGTCCTGTATGCGTACCCTCCGCTTTGCCCCGTTATCTTTTCCGGACTGGAAACTTGTTTATTCGTTCAGAATTGGTCATGGTTTTGATTAATTTCTTTGTATATGCGTTTGTATGGAATTGTCTAAATACTCATGTTCGTTGAGCGCAATTTTTTGGGGTCTCTGATAAACACGGCCCGCCGCCTTTTACGCAAACGGTACAAGCAATTCATTACAATACGAGGCGGCAGTGGTCGACACGCTGCACATAAGTTACAGTCAATGACCCAGAGTGCACCGTTCGGCGTCTTATCAAGGGAAGACCACAAATAATCAAACGCGTCGATACCAACTCATTTTTTGAGATCGCTTAGTGGCGCCCTTGCCCCCCCTGCTCGTCATAAAATACGTTCTCGGATGGATGTGAAGCCAGTACGCTGTGATAAGAGAGCGGGCTGGTTGGTAAATGGCCCTGGTCCCAACCAGCTGGGCCGAATGGATCGCCGGACGATTCGCCCAACTGTGGATACGTCGACGGTATCATTGGGGAGGACTCTTGAGAATGAATCCCGGAGCTGTAAGGACTTTCTGGCTCGTCTCGTCCCCATTCGTGGACAAAGCGATAGAACAGATTTGACACCTCTTGATCCTCGGATTCATGTTCCGTGAAGGAGTCCAACGCGCTTGGTTGCGACGCCGATGACGATGCAACGGGTCTGAAAAAATAGGTCAGAAACACCGTACTTGGGAATAGAGTCGCGCATACGATTGAGGGGCCTGCTCCGGTAACGCCCCATCGAGTTGTTCGGCCAACTGTCCAGCACAAGGCCAAGTTGAAGCAATTTCACGCAACGCACGCGTGCACGCGTTGGCTCCCTCTCGAGCAGTTGAGCGCTTCTTGACCGCAGACTCGGAAGTGGTGGCGCCCTGGAGAAGAAGCGTGGCTCGACACGCGTGTATAACCTGGCATGGCAAAGAGATGACTTTAGGCATTCGCCCGTATAGTTCATAGACCACCTGCCTGGAACATGTTGCGGGGAAAATAACGGAGGCCATGCGCTTGTTCGAAGGTGCGGACCAACTGCACAATTTTGTATGCTGCCCGATCACACATCTTGATTGATAGGTCGGCGAACAGCCGGGAATCGTGACTGGTGGGGCCGGATGTTTGGCCGCGTTGGTAGAGGGGTCGATGGAGGTACATCAACGTCCACCAATAGCAGATGTTGAGCACGATCACATGTGGCAAAGGAGCCGAGTTCGAACGGACTGATATCAACAGTTCCCTGGGCAAGTTGTTGAACCAGGTATCCAGTTGAAGACTACAAGCAAACCAATTAAGCTCACACCCCGATGTGGGTCAAGGACGTCATACTGTAGATTGATCACTGTGCTGTCTTCTGGAGCATCGTTGATGCCGGGGTCATAGTAGCTTGATACGATGATGTCAGCATATAAAGCGTCAACATATGCAACATTTACATTGAGTCCGCGATCCGCGTTATGACTGTCATAAGCTTGCAGCTTTCGCGGAACACCAGAGTCGTCCGATTGGGTTGGGCGTCGGCAGCTACTGGTGCCTGCGGCGGCAACCACGGCCATGGCTGATTATCGAATTCCGGGTCCACAACAGGAAGTCTAGTTCCGGGGTGTGGCAATGGCACATCGTAGTTCCGCCCGTACTCGAGTGCCTAGATTCTATTGAGTGATGAATCAGTCAAGCCCCCGAGTGGCGCACCATGAGCTTATCTGTAGGATTAGCCCACGGCCGATTCAGCCTTTGCATCCTAGTTGCAGCCTGAAACATACCTTGAGCAAAAGTCGACCAAGAGCTCCAACCATGAATTAATGTTTCAAGGGAAGGGTTGACTTGTGGGCTCGTTCCGAGCTGACTTTCGGTAAACAAACCGACTGAAACACGATATCAGCCACCCCGAACTCAAGAGTCGATTAAAGCCTTACGAGCTCGAGCCGCCCGTGTGCTCATCCCTGGTATGCTAACGATCAGCCGGCTAGAATTGAAATTTGGCTTGTGTACGGACCCAAGTACATGTAACCTGCATCACGCTCCCCGATTCCACTGCAATGTTCGGCGAGTAGCGCAAGCGCCTGTACCAGGCTTTGCGTTGGGTGCGCGAACTCGTCATCTAATAGCTGCTTGGCCCGGGTTGCAAACTTGCTACGAGTTGCAATGGAGCTAATTTCCGGATCGTCTGAGAGTGCAGTCGCAAAGGCGAGCAAAGCACAGTGCAGGAGCGGAGAGTAGTATGGCATTGAAAAATTCAGAGACGCTGGATGGGCGTTGTAGTAGAGCATGTTGTGTAGAAACAGCTCCGGTAGCATAGGTAAAAGCCAAAGGGTCTGGTAGTTGAAGAAACGCTGGAGGAGTGTGTCGTGCTCGTGTCTCGACAGCTGCGTGTCGCCCAGTGGGGGAAGATGGCGGCTCCAATCGAATGCGAGGCTTAGTCGGGCTCCCTCCGACAACTCCACAACTGGGACCGATGTGTTGATATAGAAGATGTACTGATAGATGGGTTGGGACACATAATGGCTGAGGACCGGTGTCGGAGGGTGTTCCATATATGGCAACTCGCTCTCTGGCCACAATGAAGGGGGGACGTTTGGTATAATGGAACTGCTTGTCATCTAACACGATCTGTGGGTCAAGGAGAGAAACTAGATGTATTCACCGCTACGCACCGCATGTTGGGATAATTGCGGAAAGGCGCCAGACTCCGAGGAGCCCACTAGGAATTGTGTCGGCGCAGAGTCTGTTTGGTTCCATGGGTTGGAGAGATAAAAGGTGGCCGTGTTGGAAGAAACGACTGGTGTTACTTCTCCAAGGTTGGTTTGCGCCTGCAGGCGTGCAACCTCGGCTTCAAGGACTTGTATCTTGGTACGCAGGGTTTCAACGAGCTGCTTGGTTGCTGGGCGTCGAGCATCGTCTTCGCGGCTCCACGAACACTATTACGACTGTGGTCAGCGTAGGATTGGTGTTGAAAGAGATGGAGAAGTCACTTCATGTCCCTGTGAGCGATTGTGAGCTTAGTGCACACACCTCATATATAAAACCTACATAGAATGTACAAGTACCGCAAATTGGGTGGACCCCGTCGCACTTGCAACGACGGCGACGACAACCGTTGCAGGCGCGGGTAGCGTATTGGCCTCGTTTCTTAGACGGTCCTGCGCCAGTGGAGTGCATGAGGAGTAACGACCCGTATCATCGATCCCAAGGATGAGGATTATAAACGACCCAACGTCGCTGTTCGAGTAAGCGTAAAAACCCCCTAAGGCGAAAACCCGTAGGATTTCCGAGTCACGCTGTATGCGCCTGAGTCACGTGATTATGTCCTTTTGGGCGCTGGTAGGCGTTTTTAATAAATAGTTCAACGTAAAGCCGAGGGAAATACCGCTTATGGACTTGCGTGTATATATGTAAAATACTACTGCATATAGTAAGCGAGCGGACGTATGATTGAGCCCCACAGCGATGCTTTGGGATAGGTGATGAAGAAGCGCTTGAGGATTTATGGTGGATCCCAAGAGAGAGTGAGGCACCAGCGTGCCCAGAAAATCTCGTTGGTACAGCCTGCAAGGTAGAAGTCTGCACTTGTCTTTAGTTGTTACGGGTTATTGACGTTGGCAAGCCTGTTGCTGCCGGTGGTCGTGAGGGATGTAACATTGCAAGTACACCCACGATGATAACACCTATATCGGCTGCAACTAGGTTCACACGAGAGCACGTTAAATAACTACTTACGAGGTTCCAACTCCATGCCCCAGCCGACAACCCGTTTCTTGTTCCGAACAATTCCCTGCGCCCCTCGGTTGATATCTCCGAGGTACCATCGTCGGCGAGGTTTGGACAGATCATTTTTACACGAGCAAAGCGCAGGGACGAGACAGCAAGAGCCAAGCAGTAGTGATTGCAAGGCACTTGCAACGAGCAGAGTGAGCAAAGGCTAAGGTATCAACTGAGATGCGTTGTGCCAGGAACATAAACGGATGGTTAGCTTCGCAGCGCAGAATTCCGAACGAACCCCGTATTATTTAATACTCCACTAGTAATTTTGCACGTATTTAATTCGGAGCACGTCGCCTCGAAGCCGAGTAGACGTAGAGGTGCGCTTGTATAGTGCAAAGTCCCCCGGGTTAATCCCCTTGGCTACAAGTGTGGGGCGCTGGGGCCCGGCATGAATCGAGCTCCGGGCAGGCCAGGGGGGCTGTGCCGGTGATGGGGCCTGGGTGTTGGCAATACCCAGGGATGTCCAGCGCTTATGCGTGACCAGATTTGTAGGCATGTAGAACGGTATATGATGCTATAAAACACGAGAATGGTAGTGTCTTGTCGATAAAAATACAATGCTCGCGCTGTAGAAACGGCTAGTGTTATCTAAGCTTGCCCTTCATGTCTTTTGCACCTACAAACACCCCCTTATTCGCCTGCATTGTCATTTGGGCTACCTCCGCTTCATGAAGTTGGAAACACGAGCAATGACGAAGTTTGGTCGTTGCCCGATGATATGTGTAGCTGCACTCAAAAATTCTTGGAAGTTCGACATGCGGGAACGTTCCAACTCTCGCTTGAATGTGGGGTCAATAAACTATGCGAGTGGCCTGTTTGGTTCAAGCTCACTTGCAAGACTGGCCCAGAAAACCACGCCCCTCGATATCGAGCCCGTCGGGGCACTCCTCCTGGCATGAGCGGCTGGCTGCAGCAGGCTGGTTTGCAACGCACGGCATCAAGTTGTTCAAGACTTTGCCCCTGGATTCACGCTAATTCACTTTGGCTCGGTTCTGCGCACTTTTGGCCCGGTGGTGTGCACGCGGCCACCAGCAGCCTAAACTTGTTCAGACAAACTGTTCGAAGCTATTGTCGATGCTTAGATATGATACCAGAGACATTTATCACCCACCACGTAAGGAATACTCGCCATGATTTCGAGGTAAATGCGCTCAAATAACGTGTGTAACTGGGCCAACATCTTCCGCAGCAGGTTTGCAAACGGATCGCTCCTCGTATCTTGCCCCTTTCATACTGTACGCAAACCTTTGTTTCGTAGTCTTTTAATTTTATTGCGAGTTCTGATCGGCAGGTCGATTCTACAGGCACACCCTGCCGGTTCCAGCCCGGCGTTACCGCATATATCCCAGGTTGAATGACCTGTACATTACTTCTTTTACATACTTGACCCCGTAGACCATGCGGAGCACTTCTCGAGTAATGTCGAGCAAATTTATTAAGGGTATACGATTACCCGTCATATAGATTTATATGCATTTGCAGGGGTGGAGCCTGACTCCCTTGTGGCCGCTCAGGGCCTCGGGTTCCAATCAAAAATAACTATTCAATCTTGGCCATAGGGGCCTAAGGGCGTATATACAAGAAAGAAGCAAGTGTCTGTCGTTGCCACGTTCACGAGAGATAGTGTCCAGGCACAAGGTTGTCGCATGACTAGAGCAAGACCATGAGGCCAGCAGCGCCCATGATGAGAGCTGCCGCTGTGGTGCCCACCATACCGCCAAAGTTCGGTGCAGTGACAATGACGCCTGCATTGTTCGAGGCTGAGGGCTAGTGGCGTTGGGCGTGAGATTTGAGGCAAACAAAGACATCGAGGTGCTTACATTGGCAGCAGCAGATGAGGCTGAAGCCGCAACGCTGGAGGCGGACGACAAAAGTGACTGCGAGGTGTTTGTCAATTGGAGACGACGGGAGCTGGATGCGACTTACACTAATAGCACTGCTTACTGGCGCAGTTGCTGTAGAGGCCGCGCTTGACAATGACTGTTGACGGGTCTGCGACGAGGTGGAACCGACGGATCGCGAGGACTGAGAGGACGACGAGACCGAAGCAGATGCCGTGTTTACCGACGCTGGAGGTGACCTGCAGTGAGCTTAAGGTTATGGAGGAACCGGAGGAACTCGTACAGGATGTTCCGGAAGGTGAACTACTGCTACTTTGGCCATAGACTGCGGCAGCGGAGAGGACAGCGACAACGACGGAGAGCTTCATGGCGTACAGAGGTGGAAGTTGAACGTGAGGTGTGGGGTACATAGGATCTAGACTTTATACGCATGGAGAATGTGACTATGCGCTATTGGGTCGATGGCGCGATCACGTGCGAATATTGGGGAATGACGTACTGCCTCTGGGTATGACGTCGATTAGCTTCGGCAATAATCGTTTCTGGAAAAACGCGCAGCACAAGAGAGCTCATTCAGCCATTGGCCGGGAACGCATATACCCCATACCGTGAACATAATGTCACCCAGAGACCTAACCGCGTGGCCAGGCGCCAAAGCCGCATACACGCACGGCTGCTGGCCGCAGCCCTGCATCCCCTGTCTGTTCCATCCTCTCTCCGTTCCACCGCCATGCACCTATCTACACTGTTTTGTTGCGGGAGTTAGCACGTGATCCCTGGTTTTCGGTTCTTTCTCATACACGTTTTCTCCTGCTCTCAGGCTTCGTCTCCTATCTTGTAGTGTTTATTAGTCGCCCCGGTCCTCAGCTGGCCTCCCGCTCGCTGAGGCACGCGTCTGTTGTCTCTTTCCTACTTTTGTTCATTCTCTGATTGTTGTCTAGCTTATTTGTTTTGTCTGTCTTTAGTTTCGCGGGCTACGCACTACGTGTTTCCTCTGCTAACACTGTCCTCGCTCGCTCCATCTGGTGCCCCAGTACCGTTACTCTGTACCTCATCTTACGACTACGCAACCTGCTCGCGGCACACGCGATCTACTCGCGACACATAACTGGATGCTGTCTATAGTCCTATAAGCACAGTATCGCAAAAAGGGGGCCAGAACCTTCTTTCCCCGGCCTTGTCATATGATAGAGGAGAATTGGCGCATACACCCACGAATGGATCTCGAATCATTTCCGAACTCCTTATAGGGATCCACGATAATCTTTGGGGCTGATGCGACTACACGGAATACGTTTCCGTTGAGTTTCTCAACCACGTTTGGGGGCTGTGACTACCTGGCTAGGCTTACCAACAGTTATCCCGGAATTTACAGGAACGAGAATGTTAGATAACCAGGTTACCTTGGACAAGTCACCGTGTTGTGATCCTCCCAGCTGATAAGGGGATTTGATCCCGCCCGAGAACTTCAAAGTACCGCCAAGAGGTTAGTATAATTCGGTTTCTCTAAAACTTGTCAGAAGCGGTTCGCACCTTGTAGCAAGACACATCAATAGGATGTCAACCCGTTCACTGCAGCTCTCCATCAGCCCCTGCAACCAGCGCGAAGCCCATCACGTGAACCATGAACCCCTCGTTCTGTCCAACGATTGTCCTTAAGCGAACTCTGTGGATGATTAATAGGCCGACATTTCGACCTCCAAACACCCTACCCGTATTCATGATGGTACGAGATAGAGCTTGTCTGTGAGCGGCTTTGTTGATCCACGCCTTCGCTTTCCTCTTCTCCCAATGGTGCCTTTGCAAGCAGGTTTGATCGTCCATGCAGGGGGTTCCACTCTGCACTCTTGATGTCTCTCCTCTGACTTACTGCGGCACTATGAATACTTTGGGTGGCTAACGGCCGCGCGCGACGGAGCTAAAAACCTGTAGACTCTGCTCATACTTAATAGCCTGTCTGGTGGTCAAAGATCGCAAACTAATACGCTGCATGTTGTTGGGGCATGCTCTACTGTTTACTCCGCCGAATACTGCAAGATCCTCGCCACAGACCGCTTGGCAGCTATGAATCTGGTAACGTATCGTGCTAGATGGTTCTATGGCTGGCACTTTGATCACTGTGGGAAGCCCTCTCGCCCCGCCTTACTTGATGCAAATTCCATGTTAGCGCGCCGAGCTCTTGGTAATGTCTACCGAGCACTGCCCCCACTACCGAATTAGCTCGCACTGTTCATACAGTGCATGGATCAATCCTGAGTACCATCAATATACGAGGGGATATTTGCTCACGATTAGGTTCGCTCATCGAGGCCGTCATAGCCTAGTATGGGTGTTATGGGTACGAACGACCGAGTACTCTTCTTTGCTTCAGTTCCAAATTACAGAGGGCAATTAAACTAACGTTTTGTGCAACGCTGATGTTTGCAACCTGCTCCGGATCTAACAGCATCTCTTCGCTTGAAGAAGCGCAAAGACTTTGCATGTTTTGGACAATCGCAAAATGGCCGCTATGCTGGCAGTGGACTTAATAGCCATGGGTTCGGGGTGTAAGGTTTACGGACACGTCTTTGCCAGTGTGCTGGTGAAGCCTAGCAGATACCAGCCAGAAACAAACACACCCGTACGGGTTTGGCAAAACCTCATTCTCGGGGAAAACCTGCTCTTTATTGGCTGAACTGGTCTAGACGCGGGCAATGCAGTGACTGTATGACTATCGCCGCGCCACGGGTTATATTCAACTTCTCTTTCCGCAAGAGTACCGTTCAATTTGGAAATGGCGTTTGATGCGCTGAGTCTGCATCCTCATAAACCACTTGACGCCTGCAAGGGTACCGTTTATATATCTATATGCATCGCCATTTATCTTCGGATAGTGATGAGCACTAAGTACGACCTCGTTAGTACGTGAGTATATGGATGTGTGTCTGTATAGGCGCTCGTACCGGAAGCAACTTTGTACGGCTATTTGAGTCTCCAGTCCGTTTACTGCCGGCTTTTAATTCCGGGTGGGATGGCCGCGAACTGCACCAAGAGGCTGGGTAATGGGGACAAGTTCCACGACCTCAAATATCTTGTAAGTATACTTTACCGTGTGAACTTCTGAGGCCGTGAATGCCATAGAGTTTGGGGCACTTGGAGTTGGCTGACAAAGCCTCCACTTTCTTTTTTTAATTGTCCTAGGAACATCTTCCACCACCTTCTCCCATCACGCACAATCTACGATGCTTCGCCAACAATGTACGTGAGTCCGGGAACACTGCTGTCGTCTGCACTCCTCACCAGCCGACACCGCACCCTACATACGTGGCCTATCTTCATCCGAACATCTCAGCCGTCGTATTTGCACTACATACCACGCCATCCTACACGCCTCCTTACCAATAGCAATATGGCTCATACGTGCACCTGTTGCTCGAGTAGGGGCGACAGGCGGGGGAGCATTGGTACCGACAACGGGAAATTGAGCAACTGGACCGAAGGCGACAGTGCAAGCATACTCGTTGCTAAGCCGGACGACGATGCTAACGAGAGATAGTTTTGGAGTCGGGGCCGGAGCGAAAGGAGAGGAGAGGAAGGTAGCCAAGGATACCAGCTTGTGCTGTGTTCGTCGGTATTCGATGGCGGGCTGGAGGACTGTTTGATATTCTCCATACTAGAGGTCGAGTCCAGTCTGTCCTTCAGGGTCAACCTTCGCCGTTTGGTGAACACGGAGGCACACTGGGGGCTACCCGGGAGAACCAATACGGCTGCCGAGAAAGTGAGCGGTACGACACTTGCCCTCAAACGTTGGCCAAGCTTAAACTGTGGAAAGGGTGCCGGTAACCTAAGACATAGACCTGCTCCTCGAGCCGACCAAATAGCCAAGTGATACGCCCGTGGCCTTCTATGCTGAATTCGAGACTGAAAGTGCTGGAGCCGGCGAGACACACCAACCCGACGCGGCGGGATCTCATGCTGCGGTTGCTAGTATTCTTGCGATATTCGCATCGCTTAGCTCTAATAATATCATTTCCTCCCTCTTTTCTTCGCCTGGTTCATCCAAACTCGCATATACGCAGCACGGCGCATTAATGAGCTAGTACGAGCATGCCCGCAGTGGTCCGCTTACTACCTAACGTGGTAGAGTCGTACGGGGACGAGGGTTCTGAAAGACATGAAAAGAAGTGAACCGCCATTTATAGCGATTTGCAAAAGACTTTTCCAAGCGCCGAAAAAAAATTGCATTTTGGTTGGAGCGCTCCGAGAGAAAAATCCGTCTCACGCATGTATTTCCGCGTCAAATCAAGTATAAGGTATACCATTGTAAGTTCCTTGCTCAGGCGCATCGAATGATGCACAATACACGAGGAAGGGCGGTGCTTACTGATACTTGCCTGTTTGGCCAAAAATCGTGATACCGAGGCACAAGCACAAGCAACAAGTTCAAGGATGCGTACTTGTACTCACACAGACTATTTGTATATCTGGTGAAAGAAGCTAAAGTACCCGCTGATTGCTACACGCTGTTCACGGCACGAGGATTGTGGAACATTTCGTGATGCTCATAACTCGGCCAAACGGGGATAAAAATTTCCCCTACATACTCCCACTGGAGTAAAGACTCATATGTATGTTGCTATGCAATAACAGGCCAATTCCTTGTGCTATTGTCTCGGTATCACGATTTTTGGCCAAACAGGCAAATATCGATAGACACCACCCTTCCTCATGTATTGTGCATCATTCGATGCGCCTGAGCAAGGAGCTTACAATGGTATACCTTATACGCAATTTGACGCGGAAATACATGCGTGAGACGGATTTTTCTCTCGGGGCGCTCCAGCCAAAATGCAATTTTTTTCGGCGCTTGGAAAAGTCTTTTGCAAATCGCTGTAACCGCCTTTTCTTGTCATTTCCACGAGCGAACCATCCTAATCCACTCTTAGTCACTTTATCGTTCCCACAAAAAATTTTGAATACAATTGTTGTGCCAGGTATTTGGCTTTGTGTGGTGTTGCAGTCAGGTGGCTGGTTCGTGCACCCACGCAAAGTCATAACCATGTCCCAGCTTCTGAATTCCCCACCATCGTAAGCGCTAGTTGACAAGCTTCCGGACTCAATCCTCTGACATATTCCTTCACGTCAAGTCTGCTTCAACACGCTGGGACCACCAAATCCGCACGCCATTTGCCTTAGCCACCGTCTCTTGCCGCCGGCGCACGATTGCACTGACAACCTCCAGACTATGGGACTACATGGACGCATTGCTTCCCATCGAGCGCACCATGACTCACCTGACGCGGAGTAGACATGTGCCGATGCGGGTCTGGCTCGATATATTCCGCGCTTACACTGTGGATCACGCCACTCTTACCGACATATTCCACACGCTGGGTACTGACATCTGGACTCGCACGCGGGACCTTATTGTTCTGCTCGATTATAAGTGCCCCTCACTCAGTCAATTGACGATGGATACTCTCAACAGCGTGATGGGCGTCAACCATCCCGTGGTCTTTCAAGAAATCACTGTCGCTGTTCTTGTAGATAGCTTTGATCCTGACGATGCTGAACCAAGCAACGCATTGCGCTTGCATCTCCCAAATTCCCAGATACTTCGTTGTCTCCACCTGGAACAGGTTGCCCCATCTCTAAACCACCTTGCGCACGTCTCCCCGTTGCCACTATTGCAGGAACTTGACCTCAAGCATATTTATATTGAACTGGGAACCCTACTATTCCCCCTGCTCAGCCTTGTCCCAAACCTTGTCAAGTTGTCGCTCGACAGTTGCTATTTCTGGCTAGGATCCAAGTACTCATCTATAGCGCACCTAGAACGTTCGGTCC
>WSTG01001107.1:0-11528 GCA_019616325.1 Ceratobasidium sp. 394
AAAGCATCAGATCTGCTGCCTCCGGAGTCCGGAGGCTGTGGCAGATCATTCCGAGTACGGGGACTTGATGTACGATTGGCACGGAAGTACGCATTCTTAAGCGAGAATAGATAATATTGGCACAGCATTCGGCAAATAGCACGCTTAGCGCACGGATAGGTAGCACATTCCAGAATACAGACAAGACAGATTGATCGACGTTAGAGCACAAGTTGACCACCGGGTGAACCAGCAACCGGGCATCATATGTACATCTGGTAGGACGTGAAATAATGATCGTCAACTAAAATGAGTTGTACGCACTATGATCTAGTCGGGCGTGGGAGCAAACCGTTAACCCGCATCGATTCCACAAGTTCGGCCAAGATGGCTGGATAGTTGACCGGGATCGTGGAGTTTATGTAAATCTGAGAGAGCCTATGGCTGGCGGCCAAACGGTGAGGCCCTGTCACTCCGGGGGTGGTGAGCATTAACACAGCCCCTTGCGCCAAGTGATCGTTACGACCCTGCTGCATAAGTATCAAACGCTCCATGCAAGCCAGGCGCGTCAAGACGGAATACCCTTGGAGTGATTCTTGAACTGACTCATCGAGGCCGGCCTCTTGGTTGACAACGACATGGTGATCGCGCACGATTTCCGTCATTCCAGGGAGGAACTGATGCGGGTTGGGAACCTGGTGTACAGGCGGAACCTGCGGCGCGGGTGCAAACTGCGGCGCGGGTGCAAACTGTGGCGCGGGCGCAAACTGCGGCGCGGGCGCAAACTGCGGCGCGGGCGGAACATGGGGTGCAAGCGGAACGTGGGGCGCGGGCGGAGGTTGGTGCATCGGCAAAGCATGTTGTGCAGACTGAAGCTCCGAGTCCTGTACCCACGAGGAATGAGTGGGAGTTGAAGTTGTGAGAGGGGCGGATGGGTTGAACATGCTCGAGGATCCGGCGTGAGAAGCGCCACCACCCTGAGTTGAGCCGGCGCCATGAGGTTGCAACGTTGAAACGTGGGCAGGGGCCGGTTGAGTGGGGGTGGCCTGAGCAGCTTCGGCTTCAGGCGCTTCGGGCTCTTCGGGCTCTTCGGGTTCAGTCAGGCGCCTCTGGTACCTAACGTACTTCGTGTGCATCAACGCAAACCAGCTGCCAAGACCACCCCAGCACCAAACCGGTACGTCTAGAACCTTCAATCGCTCCGTGAGCTTGTAGGAGGGGGGGAGCGTGGCGGCCCTCGCAAGGGCGAGATTGACCAAGTCCAGGGCAGGCCCGTCAACCGGAATATCGGTACCGTGTCGGGCGAAATTGACAAGACTCTTGTAGTGGTCAATGAGAATCCACCAATGACCGACCAATGTTTGTGGGCTGCGACTACCGCAAAATGCCACCGAGGAAAGCTGATGGGACAACGATCAATATCTGATCACATACGGAGTGGTAGACTGACCGTGTGCCATGGCTGAATAAATTTAGACTCCATGCGTGGGGCCGTTTGTGAACCCATCGCCAAAGCAAAGTGGTCGTCTGTGGCGTCTTCATCGGTCCAAAACTGGAACATCTGGTTTTTCTCGAAGTATTCCCACCTCTCTCCATACCGAGAGCTTCCAAAGTGGGCGAGTATTTGCGGGAGCGGGAGGAAATATGGGGCGTCGGGAGGTCCTTCCACAGGACCCGTCAGACTATCAGGCAGAGTATTAGAACGATTGCTTAGTTCTACCAATCCTAGTAGAACCAACATACCGATTATCATTGGTCGGATCCTGAGGCGCCGCCTGGGTAGGACCCGCGTTGCTAAGCGAACTCGAACCATCCTCGGTTGGGGCGCCAGCGTTTGAAGTATCGGGTGCAGGCAGAATGCTCAAGGCTTGGGGCTGGATAGTCGTCAGCTCGGAGCTGGCCCTGCCACGATTCGCAAGCGGAGAAACATTGGAGCTTTGATGGGCCCCAGAAGGGACAGGTGACAAAGTGTAATGACCAGACGGCGCGAGATTTGCCAGGGCTGGCATCTGAGTCAATACGTGGTTGTAGAGCCCCTGTAGAAAAGCTTGGGTTTGGGCGTTGTCTGTCGGAGGCCCGAAGCCCGCCAGCGTTTGTTGTACCGGGAGACCAGTCGTAACATTGTACAAGGGCGGCAGTTGACCAAGGGGGGTACGATACATAGGCGTGGGAGTGGGGGGCATTGCCGAGTAGACCGGGGTGCTGCTAGGGGCACCGTACATGAACGACGGCGCGGCGGAATGCTGAGTCATATAGTACTGATTGGTCGGAGTGGCAGTGTGCATGACCGGTGGCATGACCGGAGTTTGCGGCTCATAGGTTGGCGTGTCGGCAGTATAATCCGTGAACGGCATGGCCGTTTCCTGGGAAGAGTCAGGTCGTGGATGGGTTGGATTATTACGCCACGTACCATATCAGCATCCTGAATGCCGCCCGCTTGGTCTATTTCATCCGTGGTACCGGAGTATTGCGGTTCAGTCGCTCCTAATATGTATTAAAACAATTAGTGTAAGAATGCTCCATGTCGTACAAGACTTACGACGTTTCCCAGCACGGACACTACCAGGTGAGAGACCAGACGACGAACGGGGGCGGATTGGAGCCGATGATCCTGCTGGGGGAGCTTGACTCATCGATTGAGATACAGAGCTTGCGACGGGGTTTTTTGAGAACTTGGCCTTTCTTAGTATAAGCTACCTGAGCCACATTACGGGATAACATAGAAATATACCTTGCTGGATGTTGGTAGAGCAATGTTGGCTGCCGCGGAAAACAACGACAAACGAAGGTTGCGTAGTCGACTGGGGGATAATTTGAGTCAATGAAGCGTCCCATGCTGGAGGTGAGACTCACCTGGACTCTCGGAAGGTGAACGAGTTGAGGAGGCAGATGTGCTCTATGGCGCTGAGAGGGAGGGGGTGGTACCGGCGGCTGAGACGTTTTGTTTGGCGAGGGGAGTGTGGCATGGACATCGGTGAGGGGGTTCTCCGCTGTTTTATATAAAAATGGGAGCCTGCGGGTTTGTGGTTGAATGGCCGTCTCGTCGTGTACCGATGTGAGCTGGACCATGTTGAATCTGGGCGGTTCACGTGACAGTGTGACAGGTCACACAATCCTAGTAGGTTAACCTAATCGCCCATTCCCATTCTTGGTGTGCCTCGAACCAGCCTGACGGGTAACACTCATTCATTTAACAGCGCCAAACCACGATGTGCGCCATACGGGCAGGTTTGGTCAGAACGTGGTGATGTACATTATGAGGTGCGGAAACAACCCGAGAAGTGGTTCCAGACCTCGGAGTGATGGAGGTGTCGAAAATGAGTCAATACATAGTTTTCGACGGCTGTAAACCGTACATATATGCGTGGGAGGGATGATCTCCAGGCAGGTCGCCTCCGAAAAATGTGTTATTAACCACGGGTATAGGCGACGTAGCCATTAAGGTTGTGTGGTGGCAAAGAGCTGTGTGATATGAGGTAAAATCCGTCGTGGACGTGGGGTAAAATCTCTATTGACGAAGGAGATGCGGATGGATGACATTGTGTGTGTCGGTGCCTGCACTCCGCGATAGGAATGGAGCTGTGCGGCGAGCAGGCTTTATGCTGTGACAGAAGCGTCAGTCCGCGTGAAGGGGATGCCCACGATGGCGGTATTGGTGTTTGACATACGAGTGATAGACTCATGGCTAAGGGAGAAGCGTTCGCCGCCCACCGATCTAGGAAACGAGCCGTATGATCTATCTGCTCGAAGGCAAGGAGTTAGTGGTCGTGTGCAGGCAAACGTGGAGCACGGCAAGGAGCAACGCGGACTAACTTGAAACGACGGACAATGAACGGGGATGAGAGATTGCGCATTAGCAAGGGGTAATGGGGGGACTGACCAGATAGGTATGTTCCGCTTGATGCAGACCGATGTGGTGGAGTGGGAGGGGAGAGGCGGTGGTACATGCAAACACGCTAACCCGAGGATCGACGAATGATGGGGATAGCCCTGCTGAAACGCAAGAGGGCAAGTGAAGGATAGAAGGGGTCAATTGCAGGGAGGAACCTACCGCTCGTAATGTTCGTCACGTATAGCGACTGCAGCGGCGCTTGTACGGGCACTTGCAGGGGCCTTCGCAATGCGGCGCAATTCAGGGTACAATATGCGCTAACCGTGGCAATTGTGTTAAACAAGTCTCATACTTGGTGTCCTGCAAACTGACAGGTATCACTTGCGGACTGGTTTGCAGGACTCTCCGGATGCACAAAATAGACTCATCTTGTCTTATTTAAACCGGAAATCCCCATTGTCCGACCCAGTCCCCCCCCTCCTTTCATCTGGACTGCGCTCGTACCATCCAAGTCACTATGTCGAAGCGCAAAGTCGTCGCTGGCGGCTATGAAGAATCTAGCGATGGTCCCGACTTCGAGCTTGACTTTGACACCGAAAATCCTGCAAAGAAAGCGAAATCAGCATCGTACGCTCCGATTCGACTCACCACGATGCCCAAAACGGGGACGGCTCCTTTTCAGCTCCCCCAATCTCGTTCTTCGTCTGCACACAGCGCTGCGACTCATGCTCTTACTCCATTCTTGTCGTCTTCACGGCTGCCTTCCGGGGCCGCTTCGTTGCCTCCGGCGGTTCCGTCAGCCCCTCAGAGCGAGTGGGCGATGGTCGATGCAACGTGTGAGTCAATTCATTGCTAGAAATACATGTGAACTGACCTTGGGTACAGCGCCCAACTCAGAGCCCGAGATTCTTGCCTCTCACAAGGCAGGCGGCGATAATGCGATCCACCTTGCGCCCAATCCAAGCACCAGTGAGTTTTCATCTTGACTATCTCGAGCTAAATCTAACACAATAGTCATTAGACCCCGTGTCGGTTCTCACCAAGACTACACAGGCTCGGTCGAATATTGCGCTGGAGCGACAGCTTAATGGCGTATTAGACGAGTTCAAGAGTTACGCATCTACCAATAACGCTCAGCATAAACAAACTCACGATACTCTTGCCTATTTGCTGGAAGTCGTGAGCCGCTTGGTACCCTCCGAGAGCATGGCGTTTACTCCAGCGCTTGGCCAACCTGCCTCGGCGAGTTCCGTAACGCTCGACTCAAAACCCCTTTACTCAAACCCAGCGGCGACTCCTGAACTTATCGCAACGGTTTCCAAGGTTGTCGCCGATGCACGGAATCGCGTGGGGAAGAAAAAGGGCGGGTCGGAAGACAACAGCTTAAAGGTGAGTGCGAATTTCAGCTGTGATACATGTTTACTTACTAGTGTGCCTGAGCAGGAGCATGCGCGTACGACATTCTACCGAATGCTAGGTATAACAGCCGCCAAGGCCATCCAGCCTTACTTCGAGGACGATTTTGGCGACCCCGACACCCTCCCAGCTCAATTTATGGATCCTGATACCAAGTATTGCCAGCCCTATCCACACTGGAAAGCGCCACTTACCAAGCAAACGGCTTGGATTCCAACTTACATTTTACGCTTTCGGTCCACAATCCCTAGCGACCGCAGCGAGCTATCTACCCTCCTCAAGAGTTTGTCAGAGGAGCAAATCGTCATATTACTTAACGATGGGCCTTTCAAGACGGCTCAAACTGTTTGGCGCGACATGAAGAAGTCTGACGAGGAGCTTGAGGTAATGAGGAAAAATTCTCGCAGGTATCAGCGAGCTGAGAGGGTGAGTTTGCCGTATGCATGGCTAGCTGGCAGGCAACTCACGTGATTCCTTTGCCTTGGCAGAAGGCCACCATACGCGGCAGGTACATCAAGATGATCCCCTCGCTTCAAAGTCCCGAATGGGAGTTCCTTTCTCACTCTGGCTATATGTCCCAAGATGAAAGCGACGATGAAGTCGGCTTTATCACGAGGCGACCAAATCATTGGTCGCAATGGGTGCGTTGACTCTGACTATGTCCAAACTTGTTTTGACCTAGCCGACCCAACAGGCAACGAACCTCTACGAAGCAATCCATGTGGCTCAGCTCGAAAAAAACCGGTCGCAACCTGGCCTTTGCCCCCGTCCTCCCCAACGCAGAATCGAGATCTCCGACTGCCCAATCCCTCAGCTTGAACGTGGCACCGGTAGCAGCAAGGTCACGGTCCGTATCGCACTGTGCGGAGTCAGCAAGTCATGGCGCGATAACCACCCCAGCGAGCTGCTGAAACACGGCCATTACATCAACTCGAAGGTCTTTGAAAAACCCGATATCCGCTCGTTTCTTGCTCAGCATCCTATGCCCAAGCATGATGGCGATGCTAGCGATGGCGAGACCGAGGGCAACGGCGCTGGTCAATCGGAGACTTCTGTTGGACCCGATGGGGGTGGGTATGGCACGGGTCAGAACCAAGGCGACGCAAGCCAAGATGCGACTGACCAGGAGCTTGGCCGTGATGTTGGTGTTGAACACAACAACCCGGATACACGGGAGGGAGGGGCGATGAGCGATGGCGGATTCGGCGCGGCTAATGGTGCTGGAAGTACCGGGGCCAACGGTAACTTTACTTGTACGTATTTTTAGACGTCTTAATGCTTCTATTAACTCCTCTTTGTAGCCAGCTTGCTGATTGACCCACAACTCCTCCCATTCCCCGCGGACAACAACGCTGCCCAGGGGGATCAGAACCAACCGGGTCCTACACGGCAACAAGGTAAGCGCCGCTCTATCATAACACACAATAAACTCATATACGCACCTAGCTTTGGACGTTGCACACTCTGGATCTTCTGTCGATATCACACTCCAAACATCAGGACTCGTCGGACCTCAGACTACGCACGATCCATCTTATACTTCCCACCACCTCCCTCCTTCCGACATGCCGCCGCCACCGCCACTGCCAGTCGTGCCCGCGGTTGGGTTGGCCCCAGCTAATGCCATGTTGGTGTCAAACGAAGGGGCTTCCAAGCCAACCACTCGTCAGAGGAGGAAAGCAAAAGAAACGACAGGAAACGAAACAGCATCGAGTGGTATGCCGGCTGGAGGTAGTTCCGCACCTGGTCCCTCCGATACGCCAGTGGTTGATCCTAATGCTCCCCAGCCCAAGCGGCGTGGGCGTCCCCCTGGCGCAAAGAACAAGCCGAAGTAAGCAGATAGGGCAAGATGACTGTCGCATGCTCTTTTTTTCCTCATTACTTTCTATCGCTCTTGTCTCGCGTGCTCCTGGCGTAGCATTCCTAATCCTCCGCCAATGTTGTCTGCGTCATATAGTTGATCCATAATACATACACACTTGCTAATCTCAACCCAGGCGTGACTACGAGCCAAGCCTCCGGCGAATCACGCATGTGCTACTCAGCGTCATCTCCTCCGTCATCCCGCTCCGGACTGACAGTATCAAGAGCGGTTGTGACCCAGTACCTGCCATAAGACATTTCGATGTCGAATAAAGCAAGTGCCCCCGAGAAGCGATGGACTGGGATGGCCACGATCTCTCCCAAGTCGCCATAAGCCCAACTAGATACCCCTAAGTGACCAGCCCTGCCTCATTCCAATGAGATAACAGCGGCAAATATTTGTGTAAGAGCTAAAACGTACCATGTGTCCCAAGGAAATGTTGGCTCTATTTGGGGAGGCTGAAACAGGCAAACCAATGCGCATATACAGTGCATGTTCGCATCTCCCGGGAATTCAACGTGTAGGATTCGTTCGATGCGAACCGGGTATCGCCCATCAATGTATCCATAACAATACCCTCTTCCACTCGTATGCTCGAATGCGCCATATCGAATACCGTTGTATTCGACGTAGCTATGGTTTCGAACCATACCCATTGGAGCAAGATAGTGGTTTTCAACTATGCCCGGCCCAAAAACGCCTGCAGCAGGCCATGTCGCCTTACAAAATTCAAGAACAAGTGGGTAAATACCCAACTTCTCCAGGTCAACGAGGCGAGATTGATTCGATAACCGTGTTGAATCTAAAGCGTAGGTCTCTAACTACTAAGCATCGCTACAATTAACGTGAGTCGCACCTTGTATCCCGTGCAACTGGGTATATGCGGTCTGGCATTGCGCGATGAATGCCATAAGTGTTCCTCTCTGTTGTGCTTGTTCAGTCCCACCTCGAAGTGCCATCGTAAGGTCTTCGATGACGCTATCGTCGGCGGGTGTGCGGTTAGGCAACGCTTGTAAGTTCCTGATCTGCAGGTACTATTAAGACTGCTTGGCACCGCAAGTAGTAGGCGTGGCACTTACTAAATTTTGGAGCGTGGTATGGTTCCACCAACCGCGCATTAGTGTTCCTTCCAACACCCCTTTACCCTTCCCGTTGTGCTTGATGCGCGACACGATTCCATTTGCTCGTTCCATGCCCCAGACGTGAGTGTTATAGAGCGAGCCGGTCTTAAGCATCCATTCCTCGAGATGCATCAAATAGTGAAAGTTTGGCGAGAGCGCGACGTTGTTATTTGCGTAATCAACGCATAGAGACTCCAGTAATCGCTGAGCGAACCCAATTTCTGATGGGGTGACCGAACGTTTATCGATTATGCTAACAGCAAGGCAAAAACGCAGGACTTGGCGATAGTGAAAGCGCATGCTACGAGAAGGGAAGCACTCTTCCAATCGTGGACACCTATCAGGTTCCCCAATAGACTGGTAGTGCTTTAGCCGTTGTTGGCGCAAAAGTTTCGCCCGCCAAGCTTGATGCTTCGCTCCTGGTGAGCTTTGGCTTCCACGAGGTACGTGTCCTGGACCAATTTCATCGCCGTCTCGAAACGCGAGGAAGAGTGGGACAAAAATGGTTCGGGAGGTTAGCTTCCATTGATCAGCTTTAATCGAGACCCGTGTTTGACCTAGCTGTATGCTGCAAATTAGCTATAAAAATCGTACATGCATTTTACGAACTTTAGGTGGCAGCCGTTGAAAGTTCCGCGGCAACCAGAGCTTTCCCAGGCATTCGTTGAAGATCTCTTGAGGATCCCTGTCGGTCGAGCGTCGTTTGTTGAGCATCCCTGGGCCTACCAACACTTGCTTAACGATCCAATTCATTGCGCCGAGATAAAGAAGATGCATCGCATCGGGTGGGGACGAAGTTGACGTGTGCCATCCAGGTATTCGATGGAGTGCAGTGAGTCGATTACCGCAGATATTGAAAAATTCCCTTCGCTCTTCCGGCGTTGGCAGAGACCCCCAGTGATACGCATTGTTAAGTTCCTCCTGGGGCTGACGAAAGACAAAATCTATGGTCTTGAAATTAGAACGTACTCAAACGTGCAAACAAACCCTACCTTGGCGAACGAATCCAACCGAAACCGAAAGGGAGGACAGGCGGGCATGGCAATATAAACAAAAGTTGAGCTCCGACTTAACACCGGCACCTCCACCCAGCTTAATGCGAGCAATTAAATCGGCAATATGCTGGGTAAGGTCGCCGTGCACAAGCTCTTCTTGATAGACAGGGGGATCGCCTCGCCGTACAATTATATGTACTCCTAAGTCGAAACATATCAGTATCACACAAAATGTCGATAGGATACATACCCTGTTTAAGCCGCAACAACTCGTCAATCAACGGTCCCAGCATCTGGTCAAGCGCATAGTCGCTTGGTTCCTTTGGTCCCGGCATGACAAGGCAAAGGGATAGGTTTTCCCGCAGAAAGCGCATATGCCTGGGCAAGTTGTTGATAGCAAGGTAGCAGGCTCCAACCGAGTAGTTGCCCTCCTTGGTTGCCTGAAACCTAGCAAAGAAGCAGCAGCGTTCATGTAACAAAGCTACATATAGCAATATAACTTACCAGTCGGTGTTCATGGATAACGAAAGACCGTATGGTAAACTAACAAATCGGAGCGGCGTAGGGAGTGGGCTTCGGTCGACAATTTTTCCATTGTTTGGATCCCGAAACCGTTCAAGTCCAGCCTCTATCGATCGCCATCCCCATCCCTCATTTATATCGCCTAAAGGCCGATTAGGGTCTAAGTTTTGTACCCAGCTATCACAAGATACAGGGGCTGTGAGCTCCTCACGATCATCTTCGGTTTTGCGCCAGGTCTGCATAAGTTCCGACATTCCCGGAAGGCTAAGAATATGAGTGATCCAGGCAATCGGCGAAGCAAAAGGATATGTAAGATTAGAAACTCGTCGCCGGCCACCAGACGCAAGTTTGCGTGTCGTAAAAAGTATACCCGGGCAGTCTGGGTTAATACATGTGTCGATGTCTGTGTCCCGAATGTATTCGGGCGAGTACCGGCGTCCACAATTCGGACAGAGCGTGAATGTCTTGACTATGTGATCGGTACTAACGCCGAGTCTCCTTTCGGCTGTCCCAATGGTCTGCGCCATCTTCGCAATATCCTCGGCTTGGATATCCGGGTGCGCAGCGATAGTTCGGCGAGCAGCTTTAAGTTGGTGTTTTAGCGCTCTGTGGGTAGCCCCGTAAAGCGTCTTTTGAACGAACGCGTCAATATATGCGTTTCGAATTAGGTCGGGCTCTTGGAATGCCGCACATTCGATTCCTGGAGCATCTTCATCGTCTGAGTGATCCCCAATCTCGAACGAGGCTTCATCAAGTGTAAACTGAAACTCAGGTGGCGCGTTATCTAGATGTTGAGCCTCGTCTTCCGCCAAGCCAAAATCCACGTCATATAGCGCGTCTTGTAGGTCGGGGTCATCTCTTCCCTCCTGACGCTCAAAGTCTTCATCCAAGCCAGCCAGGTTGTCGTGAGGATCGTAGGCTACCATGTCTAGTAGCCGATCAAATGGGTGTTCGCGTTCTACCTCGTCGGCGACACGTAATAATAGGTCATCTTCATAGTCCTCCACCGGAAATCGGATCTGCCCTCGACGGTTGGGCACGGTGGCTGGGGTGCCATCAAATGGGCTAGATGCACGCATAGAGCCAAGTACTTCCTCTAACCCAGATGCGCTAGCAGGAGATGCGGGTTGGGTTGGCGATAGGTGCGGGCTTGGAGCAGGCTGGAAGTAATCAAAAATCGGGTGTGCATCTTCGGTATCGCCGAAAGAGGGGTCTCCGGCTTGCTCGGAGGCATGGTCAGCGTCGATAGGACGCTCCGGACTACTAGGCTGCCGTGGGTAGCGGGTTCGGTGATCGTCGATTGTCCTAGGCTTCTGTTTGACGGTCCCTTGGCATTGTCCACAATAACAAAATGTGGGCATTTGGTTTCTATGGTGCGACTTACAAGAGTACATTGTTAAATACACGAAACAGGGAGCTGCATTCAGTTGCAACATACCCGGCGCTGTTTCTTCGTAGCTGGCCCGGCATCGCCGTGTGGCTCGTATTCCATCGGGTAAGTAAAGTTCGAAAGGGCGGATACGAATATTCAAGCGTAATGGGTTTGTAGGTGAGTTGAAGCGTTCAGGACAGCTCATCGATTGGACGCGATATTAAGCGGACTGAGCTACACAAGGCAGATATGTCACGTGTAAGTCCTGCACGTGCAGCCGTCGATTTGAATATGTCGAATTTGTTCGGAGTTATTACAAGATATATCAGGTAGTTGTGCTTATCATATGAGTCATATAACCAGATATGGAATAATTACACGATTTTTCCTGACTACTCGCGCTTTTATCCACCTACGAGTTCCTGTG
>WSTG01001108.1:0-11510 GCA_019616325.1 Ceratobasidium sp. 394
GGGTGCCCATGGGTGCTTGTGTACCCTATTTAGGTGCTCCCAACACTTGCCAAGCATACAGAGGGGCCCAGTGCATTCCTGCAAGCTAAGGCACACTCTGGGCTCTTGTAGAGGTGCACACAGTATCACTATATACCATACAAATGTCTAGTATGGGACTCAATTCTCCTGATATGAGCATACATGCTAATGGTAATGGAACTGCTAACTCTGCTCTATAATTGAACATGTAAGCATTCTTGTGTCAGATTGACATGATGATATGTACTGTGGGCTGGGATTGGCACTTACGTCTGCTGTGGTTTGTCATGGCATATGGAACCGTCACTGGTTTTCCCAAGGTATCAATGTGTAAGGATACCTGCTGTTGGTCCCATAATGTAAAGATACTCATGTTTCAGATCTGCTTCAAAGCAGAGCCAGAACAATCACATTTAGGTGATGTGAAGATACTTTCACAATCAAAATAACTCAAGTGCTTGAATTCACAAATGTTATAAGACAATTCATTGGGCATGAGTATAGTAGAATGGTATTTAATCACTGTAGACAGAATTGGACGCAAGCATAAGCTATGGTCTCTGGTCCCAAGATTGAGCCTTACCGTAAATCCATAGGAGAGGACCCACTTCGGATCATGTGATCTTTGCTTGCCAACCAATCATTGACCCAGTTTAATGAGACAGTATTCTCCTATGCAAAGAATGGAGAAACAATGCATCATCAAATTAATAGAGCAAATTTTCGAATCAGTGTACTCACCTTAATGTGTTCCATGCATGTGTTTAAAAGTTGCTCTGCCAACTTCTGAAAGAAAGCGCTACGTGCAAGTGCATACTGAGACATCCCCGGCTCTTTGGAATTACTGGGAAGGGCTTTAAAAGCCCAAATGTCTTGCTGAGTTTTGAAGCTACGGTAAGTCATTACCATCTCCCGTTTTAGGAGTTTAAGCTCTTCTTCCCATCGTCGAAATCGTTCGCGAGATCGAAACCATTCGACTTTCATGGCTAAGTGAATGTAAAATGATTAGAATGATGCTCTGTGAGAAATTCTATACAGATATGACTCACCTTGCTCCTGCCAGGCCTCTTCACTCGAGAACTTCTCCGTCCGTTGACTCCAAAGCCATGGCAACCGAACGTGACCTTGACCAATGCCGGTTGACTCCCCAGATATATACTCTTTAAGGTACTTCAGATCGGTCCTCTCGAGTCTCTGGTAGATGCGCAAATCCTCGTCGCTCGCACCTAGCCTGATCAGTGCATCGCGAGAGTTATTGTATCGCCATTGTGCCTTATAAATCTTCTCTTGATGCGCTGTCAGCTGAGCTTCGGCACGTGTGGTACGCTTTTCGCCTCGTATATTCGCATCCTTGAACTTGATGGTGAGCGCCTTGACTCCCAGTAGCTCTCGGGATGTCTCTAACTCGTCGCTGCAGATTCCGCGACGAAGATCTGCCTCGAGATCAATGAACTCCCCCAACCCAGCCGCATTCAGTGTCTCCGGCAGATAGGATGAAGGGAGTCCCAGCTCGGCGTTTTCCGGATCCACGTCAACTGCCTTTCGTACCGCTGGGTGATCGGGCTCGGGACAATTCGCCATGTAGCACTCGTGAGTTTGCCGATAGGTAATGATTAGCTCGTTCAATTTTTTGCGTTTGGCATCAAATGCGTCTAATTGACGGATAGTGGAAGAACTTGTGATTGTCTCTTTGTCGTCTCGAAGCTTTTTCCTACAAAATAACGTTCATAAAGCTGCATTGTCAATAACTAACACTCACATGTGTCGCTCGAGTTCAATGCCCGTGACAATCCATTGCGTAGCGCCTGGTTTCTTACTAATGGTGCGTGAAGAAGGCGACTCCTTTGATTTATTGACCTTAGCTACTTCCTGGAACTTCCCTACATAATCGTCAGTGGCGTGTATGCTATGGGTCAAGTGGTTTATATCGATAGAATGACTTGCCTTTCGAGCTTGGAGTGCTGAAAGGGCTCGTCCATTGGCCTCGACGGCCCTCCTTGGCCTCCAGGGGTTCACTTTCCCATTCGGCTCGAGTCTTGTCCAAGACAACAGAGTCAAGCTCGTCAAACGCGACTTGTTGGCTGCGGTATGCCTTCAACGCTTCGATGTATTTGCCCGATAAGAACGCATCTACGCAGCGTTACAAGGTGAGACATAGTGAAAATGATAGAAAATCACTATTACTTACGCATGCCAATCATTTTGCTGAAATTCCAGTCATGTAGGAGGTAGTTGATGGTGTCGCGCCTGGACCCGGGGCTCATCTCCGAGGTTGATCCCGACATTTCGTTCAGGTACGCCCAAGCTCGTTCGCAGCCCTCGCCCTCGATCCTTCCCACGTAGCGCATGTAATTAAGCGAAAATCGGTCGTGACACGATTGTTTGTGGCCGATAAGATGAAATTTTGGAATGCCGCCGACCAAGTCTAGATCACAAGGGAGCTGGATCTCGTCGGGGAATTGTTTCATCCTCTCCTCTAGCTTAACGTGCCAGTGGCACCAGATGTCGTACGTCAATCCAATGTCTAAAACACCATCTTGTTGAACATATCTGACAAATGATGCAAACGCATAATCGCTGTATGCATATCTAAAATACGGCGTGAACACGGTACCAAGTACACGAGAATACTCGGGAATCTACTTACCTGAGGATAGTGCAATGACGGGCCCGCAGAGTATAATTTCCACGGGTATTATCATGTGATGATATGTTAGTTGCCATACCAGCAGATATTGTCGCATGGGGTTTCCGCATTGAAATTTGTGACGTTGAGAGTTTAAGGAGGCCAAATATCGTCATATTTAGTATTTTACTGATAGAGACCCAGAATGATAATGAATACTTACCTGAGTCAGAAGTATTATCGTATCATAGGTTGCTGTCAGAATTCCACCAATCCCATGTAACTAAACTCACCTCTCTCCCCGAAAAAAGTCGACCATGCCCCGCGGCATAAAACAGCTGTGCCTTGCGCAAGTTATTGCGCCTACTCCGGAGACATTGACGCCCAGAAAACGAACAAATTTATCCCGAGCTGCCTTGTGGTTATCGCAATCGGGTCTTATCTTGTCCTGTCCAATGCGGTTTTAACAATCACAAAATTGGGAGCGATAGATAAAAAGGTAACACACCTCTTCAGGCTGTTCGCAATGCTTGCACTTGACCCATTCAAGATATTTGTCCCAGTCAGGAAAATAGAATCGTGCATTAGTGAGGCAAGTATCATCCTCGTCTACCTTTTTTGCCTTGCGAGGGTTCCTGAAGTTTCCATCTAACGACCCAAAAAAGCGAAAATAGCCACTATTGTTCCATTCTTTCTCTCAGCAACCAATATTCTATCTCAAGCAAGGCCGACGTGCGTACCGTTCCTCCCTGCAGGTGACTTCGGACATATCAAAGTTATATTTTGGCCGCGGGCAGGCCACACAGGGGAGGGCTTGGTCATTTGGGTCTGTTTGGATAGGATGGGCTTTGAAGGTGACGCCAGACCTTTTCCGATGCACAAGGTAGTTAAACTTTCGTAGAGTTTGGAGAAGCTCGTGGTACCGGTTTGCAACAGATCCAGGAAAGCCAGTGTTCGTCAAGCGTTTAATTACGGACCAGTATTTGTAGGCTGAGCATTTTCCAGTAGTCGCGAATACGGAAAGATGTTCTAGCATGTTAATAGTAAAGGCCGATTTGGGTATGTCGTCTGTACACGGAAATAAACCCGCAGCTATGAGCTGAGATGCCCGAGGTGCGCAGTCTTTGTGCGCACAGAAAGTGCATCGTACGACGGAGAAACCATGTGTGTCGCCAACCGTGAGTGTGTATTCGGTATTTGTCTCGTCACAGGGCAATTGTGAGATAGCCGCTTCTCCAGGGTGTCCCAGGTGTAAGATAAGACCGATGTCAGAAAGTGAAGATTCAGACCAGAACTCTCCATTCCATTTCGAAATGTGGTGAGTCGGCGCGTGCTGATGAGCAGCGAGAGTACAAGCCTTGCATCGAGGTTGCAGCGAGAGGCAGGTATTACAACGGTAATGTTCAGCGGCTGGTTTTTGGCAACTCGAGCAGGTGTCTCCAGGGACGGAATCACGTCGGAAGATATCTGCAAGGTAGGATTCCGAGTGGTTCTTCAACCAGTCGTTCAAGTACTGATTAGGACTCTGTAACAGCGTGTGTGTATATTAGCTTTCTTAATTTAGAACGAATATCAAGTAACAAGACACTCACTTTTTTGCGTCGACTTGCCTGCTCCATCTCCTCCACTCCTTCGTCAGTCCAGTCTTGATGATCAGCGTTTGGAGCGCTAGAGTCGGATTGGGGGTGCGCATAAAGCTCTGGCGGCTCATAAACAAGTTCGTCGTATACCGTAACTGAAGTTGGGAGCAGCCCCGCCTTTTTCGCCACCTTCTTTCCTTGTTTTTTCCCTTTTTTCTCTCGTCCTCGCGAACCTTCGTGATAGGCGCTGACACTGACACCCATAGAACGGAAGGACGAGGTCGATGCGAAGCTGGAACGGCGAGACATTAAGGCAAAGTAGACAGAGGAGTGAGGAAGTGTTTGCTAGTGACCAGATGACAGCAGGCAAGTAAAATGCTGAAAATTAAAAGATCTTGATCAAAGCGCCGACTCAATACGTGAGGATATTCAAGGTGACTGTGTTCTTAATTTGATCATATAACGCATTGGCTGCCGTACGTCTGCATGTCTGTTTGTGACAATTTTATAAACTTCTCTCAGTGCAGCCTTATTTTGCATGTATTATGTGTATGAACAAGCTCCCTCGATGTTTGCTCAGTATGGATAGCCGGTACCCAAGAGCGATCAGCAATTTTTTCTCAGGCTAGCGATGCAGAACAGTGAGCAATGAGGGTGCGGGGAAACGCAAGTTGCAAGACGGATTTTGGACGCATACATTCGGAGTTCAGTATGGTTTCCCGTGATTTTCAAAGCATGCGTCACACGCTCCACAACACGCTTTTAGTTAGCAACCCTTGATTGCGGGGTGATGGAGTCACATCCAAATGGCAAGCTCAGCCCCGGATTGTGTCCCAAAAGGGGATGCGGCTGTGACACTTTGGCTGGTGACCAATGTCAGGTTATATGCATGTGAAAGGGGCATGTAACAAATTACCGTGTTGGTGTAAGCCCACGTTAATTATTGTCCACAAGCTTAATGGAGGTAAAAGCCTGTTCCTGGTGGATTTGAATTGATGATGCGCGTGATCGGCCTGGGTAAGCGACGTGTGACAGCATCCAGCACCTACGCATAGCTTGACCTTGGATACGACCCAGTGGATATTGCACTCGGTCATAGCCTTGCCCAGGAGATATGACATGACGCCAAGACACCGACCCTATTGAGCCAGTCAGCACCGCGGTGTAAATCAAGTACAGTGTCCACTTATTACTTGGCCTTCAACTTCCAATCGATAACCTCGTACTCGAGTGTCACAATCGACACGTGGTGTGGCTTGTGTGGGCTCTCAGACCATCCGATAACCGGGCCTGTGTACGCTTTAATGGTTCCACTCAATTCAGCTCCATGATTCCAAGCGCTCTGAGGATCGGGAAGTAACTCTGACATTTTTCTTGGGAAGCATACCACACTTATTGACCTTTATTTCATAAAAGTTCCAGCAGAAGATGATGTTGGCGGTGATAGCAGTGACAAGAGTCATCGTGAGCAGCAGCGCATACATGTTTGCATCAACTGCGGAGTTACCACACGACTGAAGGTCCCGTCGTGCATGGGTATGAAACATAACATTGACCTATGTATACGCTCATATCAACTGGCCATTGTTTTTCTTATGCGCACTCGGGTGTCGGAAATACATGCTTGGTTGCGATTACAGCCCTGCGCGACGGTCATGTAAGCATTGCTGGGGCAGGATCCAAATTAGCGTGCGGGGACGATGCGCATGTGCTCCGTGGGCCACGGCACACTTCTCCGAACTAGCTGCTCAGGTTGGAACGGCGAATCAGGCCGGAGTGTGTATTTATTCCCCATAAATCGTGTAGGGGTTTGTATGTCAGCCCAGTGGTTGATATGCTGAGGTTTCACCTGTTTTTAGACTCCGCTGGATATCATGCGACAGCCGGTACCGTGGGGCGTGAACAGGTCACAGTGACCAACTAAATTTTCACTGCAAGGTAAATGAGCTTTGCTTGCAACAAAGATTCTGCTTCACATGAGTACATTGAAGTCCCACAGAACTCATCGCACGATGCTTAGATCTTTTCAGAGAAATAAATACTAAGAGGAACGGACAGTGGTTCTAACATAGAACATGAATTGTACATAAATTGATGAGCGAATGGCGTTTAGAGGGGGCGGATCGAGCGAGGGACAATATTTGTACTAGTTTTGGTCACACCGCATGACTCGGACAGGCTACCGGCATCCTTGCCTGAACGTCTTCACCCCGTCCTGCTGCTCTCGCTATGCCCCCCAAGAAAAAGCCTGAGAAACGACAGCTTGATGTGGGCTCCGACGGCTCCGACAGCGATGACCCTCGGCCTTCGAAGCGACTTGTTCTGGCTCCAGACGCCGACTTGCCCCAGTCGACTCGGATCACGTTCGACCAATCCGAGTGGCTCGAGCAGTTCAGGGAGCCGTTCCGCAACGCTATCAAGCCCAGGGGAACTAAAAAGGACTCTGCCACGGAATATGTTTACAACACGCTCACCATCCCGTTTATCGAGAAGTTCTTTCCACAGCTGAACAAGGAACAAGTTCGTCGGTTCAGGGACTGCCAGTGGAAGGTACGCGTGTCGGCCATTCTTAAGAATTTTATTAACATAATTTTAAGCCTATCTACACTTGGCTCAGCAATCATTCTAGCCGTGACGAAAATGCTGCCAAGGTTCCTGGATCAGGGCAGCGATTCGTTGTCGGGTGGCACTGGTACGCCGACAACAAGCCGGAAATCAAACAGCAGTGGCGCGAGTATTGCCGGGACGACGACAAGAAGCACTTACACTCGTCCATCCATCATTTCCGCAAGTTTACCCTCGATCTTTTCGCGGCGCAACCACCGGAGGTTCAGCTCAGGTATAAGAACCTGACCGAGGAGCTCAAGCAGAACGCCTCGAGCCGGAAGGAACTCGACCCCAAGTCCGTAGAAGCGTGAGTACTTATGGATTGCTTGTCAATTCATCGGGCTCACGGAATTTTAGCGCACTCAAGGATGCACTGCACCGCTTGACCACTATGGGTAAGGGCCTCGAGTCGAAGTTCGGGATCACCTTAATGGCCCAGCTCGGCACGCCGGTTGCAAAGACGATGCGTGTCGTTCAGTAAGTCTTGCACTTATATGCTACACCCAATGGTTCATAACGGGTCTTCATAGGGCGGGCTCAAGCACTGGTTTACAATTTGTTTTAGGCGAGCAAGGCAAAGCAATCGGCAATGCCTTCGGAGATTGGCTGGTTGAACGTTTTGGTCAGTGCTACCGACGTTCCTCACATGTGGAATACTTAATTATTATATCAGGTGGTCCGCAAGAGCGGTCAGGCTCGCCGCAGCCGGCGGTAATGCCGGACCGGATCAATAACAATCACCCGATGATGCCCGATGTGCCTGAAGATATCGTCACACTCATGCTTGCCCGATCTTGGGTCCGCGTGTTCTGGAGCGGCCGCTGGCGTAAGTTTACTCTATATCATGCGGGCTTTCAACCGATGTTTTACCCCTCCTCCCTTTCGCCACCAACAGAGTACGATGGCGGCCATGACTCGGTCCCGTACAGCCTCATCGCGGCGGACCCGGATCGATGGGTCGACCCGAAGCGCTGCCCCAAGGGCGTGCCTTTTAAAGAAGCCGGGCAACTTAACCTCGTGCAGTGCCTGGAGTGGGTCAGGCATCTTTCAGGACGCCGGAATGGAACCGTCGACAAAGAAGCCGAGTTCGGGTTTCGGCAGATCTTAACCGCCAATCTCGACACATACCCAACGTGCCCGGAGGTCATCGAGCGAACCCAGTTTGTGCGCAACGGACGACCAGTCTGGCTCGTCCGGTTCAGCCGCCTCGTCGAGCAGCCGCAGAATAAAAAGCCTATCTACTACAAGCGGAGCAGTTGGCTCTACTTCTACCACTGCGAACACGAACGTGACCCTACTATCTCTGGCACTCCTGGACTCGCACACTGGAGCGGTCTGCCCACTAGGCCCGCAGATATGGACGCTGGCAACGGAAGGTTCTCCCACGACGAAATGAATTTGATCAAATCCTGGTTCAAAAATTGCGAGGATGGAGTTAAGGATTTGGTCGACAATATAATGGCCGAGGTGAACGTAATGGAGGATCGCCTGCCTATTTGGGTAAGTGTTTTGTTCTGCTGGTTAATCGCCTGTTTCGTTACGCTTTCTGCTTTTGCACATTCACGTTTGCTGTCTTTACTCCGATCCCCTCCTAGTTGCACATGATACTCCCGTGCTCATGTGTTTTTTGCGTTAATGAATCACCAAGCGCTTTTTACCCTTTAAACCTTGTCGTGATAATATTCTTCGCCATCCAAATATTCTCGTTCTACTCTACTCTATGGGCTTCAAGGTTCGCTCACACTAGTACCTAATAGACCGAGAATGGCATCTGGGATGTGACAGAGGACGAGTCGCCACTGCCGCTGCTGTTGCCCCAATCTCCACCCGGCGACACTCCCCGAGCCGGATTGGAGTATATGCGGGAATTTTGGGTGCGATGCGAATACTTTGTTGCGCCAACGAAGAAGACTCCGATCGAGGCCACCCACCATTCCCTCGAAATTTGGGTCCATGAGTCGTTGGCGGGCGGGCCTGGGTTTAACGCAAAGAGCAAAACCTATGTCGGAGGCGATAACGGCACCGCGTGGCGTATACGTGTCCTATTGAAATATCTCGCATCCATCGGCGGCACCATCCCGAGCACCAACGTTTCGGCCCCAAGTCCCATCCCTGTCCAGTACGATCCCACCCGCGTCTCCGTGCACTTGTGGGACGCCGTTATACAATGGCTCAACATGTGGCTCTCTGCATTGATCCAGAGCAATATTCACCTCGCGTCCTCGTCTAACGAACGCTGCGCCCCGCCAGGAGAGAAGGGTATTGACGACGGGGAGAAGAATGGAGAGGATTTGGAAGCGGGGGGGCGAACGGATGATCAGGAAATCCCATCAGTCTTGAGCGTCGACGTTGTCACACCGAGCCCCGGTTCCGCTCGTCGCTCGAAGCGTCCGAAGCCCAAGCCCAAGACCGGGCCCGCGCTACCCCCCACAAGCGAAGAACTCGATGGCCTGCAACAAATCGATACAGATAATGTGGGACACGACGGAGACGGCCTTGGCTCCACCCACGCACCGAATACGACGAGCCGGCCGCGTCGGAAGCGGAAAGGAAAGACGGCCAAGCAAGATGCAGCCAAGCCACCCCAGCCCGCTGCGGTAACCTCCGGGGAGCCGAGCCAGGTACCCGCGCAAGCTGCGCCAGCGCCGCTGGTAGTCGAGGGTGTTGGTGGATTGGATGGTGTGCTAGAAGCTGCCGTGAGGGCCAGGATGGCGTTGAAACCGGCGCAGATGGCCACGCTCAAGGCTGAGGTGATAAAGGAGCTTGAGGAGGAGGGGGATTTCTGGGTCGTTGAGCGGATAAAGCCTTTAACTAAATCTGGTACGTCAATTCTTTTAGTTCTCGTTATATTCCATATCTTAATAAAATTAAATAGTCGGAAGAGGCGAACCTCCCAAATGGGATAAGCCACGTTGTGCTTTAGTCGAGAATATTCCCCGGTTCAAGAATCCTCTCAACACCTTGGACCCCAGCACGCTCAAGCCGTCGCTCTTGAAATTCATCGAAGACTCCAAGGCTCTGATAGCCGAATATCTTAGCATGGAGGCCGAATACCACTTGCCGTACGG
This sequence comes from Ceratobasidium sp. 394, assembly GCA_019616325.1. NCBI lineage: Eukaryota > Fungi > Basidiomycota > Agaricomycetes > Cantharellales > Ceratobasidiaceae > Ceratobasidium > Ceratobasidium sp. 394. Next base: position 9,903 of record WSTG01001108.1, read on the forward strand.
ACGGTCTTGCCTTGTGGGGTCAATCACTCGCGCGAACGACAGTGCCCATTGCTTCCCCCTACTCGACCAGGCGATATGGCAGCACGGGTATCATTACGCGAAATGCCAAGCGTGGTGGAACGGTGATCTCGGGGATATCTTTGGCGACTTCCACATCCTCTATGCCGAAGGCTCAGCTCTCCTCTCCCGAATCCAGGAGCTCGCTGCAAAAGGCGAGAAATGTGGTCTTAATGACGACATCCTCGATCTGGCCGAATTACGAACCACTCAGGTGCAGACCTACTGGTGCCACGGCTGGAAACTACTCGGACTAGCTAAGCTGTGGGTCAACAAGCACCAGGAGTGCTGGCTCTGGAGCAAGGACGCCTGGTCACTGCCAGATAAGGTTCGACTTGTCAATGACCTGATCGCATGGGAGATCCAAACCACCGGCCTGCTTAAGGATCTCGAAGCCAGTTCCGAGAAGGATTGGGCTGAAGCTGGCTATCCACCGATGCTCCGCCCACCGTCGAGCTGGTTTCTTTTCGGCAACCCGGGACCAAATGCCGTTGACGAGGCTGCGAAAGGTATGTATTATTTGTACTAGATACATCTATTCAGGGACTAATAAACCTCGGGTACAGCCCAGCTTATTGAAGCAATGAAGGATTTGGAGGAACGTCGTGCGAGTGAAGAAGGTAAGTACTATCATGAGGCTAGAATACGTACCTCCTAACGACAATTTTCAGCTAAAAATGATCCCCCGACACCCCCGCCGCCTATCATTCATTCCCCACCCACTTCAGCCGAGCAAACCCAGGTCCCGCAGCAAGAGAACAAGGAGCCCCATGCGACCACCGTGCCAAAAGACGATACACTGGCGAACCTACCAATGTGCCTGGCTAGAAGTGAGGACCTAGCGATGCAAGAGGGGGCTAGCCAGGCCCCGATGGACTTGGACCCCCCACCGCCCACGCTAACTCTGAGACCCCCCGAAGGAGTGGTAGAGGAACTTGGCGCTGGGAAAGCTGGAGGTGTTGATGGTGCTGATGGACCGGAGGTTGCCGTTGGGCACGGAGGGGGTGCATCGAGCGCTGGCGATGCGGGTGGAGAGGTGGAAGCGGCAGGCGCCCAGACCAAGGGAAAGGGCAGGGGCAAGGGTAAGGCCACAGCGACAGTCGCGAGCCAGAACGCAGGACCACGTACCCGCAAGCAACAGGCAGCGGGTGTTGCTAAGGAGCCAGTCCGCCGCTCGGCTCGCACGGCGCTGCCAAGTAAACGTTGATATTACTATGTTCTTCTTGTTTGTGCTTGAACCCCCACCACTCAATATAATATGATGTGCTCAGAACTTTTGCAGCACATATGCTGATGCTAGGTTGGTCCGGGGGTAAAATTTTAGACGGGAGAAAGTCCTGGCACACTCTGATTTCACGCTGTGGAATAGGGACCACAGTGAGTAATATATGGACATACAACAAGGATTAAGCTATACAATGCAAACACAAGCATGCTTAAGCGACCAGGGAACAAACATCTAAAGATAACAAAGCGGAAACAACAAGTCAGGATTGGGGACTATGGCATGAGCACATAGTCACAACAAGTAACATGAGAGCTCTCACCTTG
>WSTG01001109.1:0-11503 GCA_019616325.1 Ceratobasidium sp. 394
CTGGCCACAAGGTGAGGACTTCTGGAGGCTCTGGGGGCTCTGAGAGCCTCTCCAGAGCCGGGGGCTTTTTGCAGATGCTTGTTTCACTCATTCCTTGACACACTTGTTGTGTTGCCTCATTGCAAGTCTATTATGGAATCCTTTTAATTTAGTTGCTAGTCTGCTAATTTAGCATAATTGAAACCCTCGGGTTGTAATTACAGAAAATTGAATAAATCCATGTAATCCATGTAATTACACCAAATTACAATTTGAAATTGTAATGAAAGTGCCATCTTTTCCTGACGAACATCCGCAAGATTTACGAGCTACTTACCTCTGCCATCCACCATCCTCCATGGCCGTCACCACAACTCCCTGCAGCTCGGGTTTCCCAGATGCCACTGCTCCCATCCCGTGCTTGGAAGGACCGTCTTCAACCGCTGCGGCTACTGCGAGTGCACCCACGTCTGCTCGGTACGTCTGTCCTCCCACACCTGCCTACCGTGCATTTACGTGTTTCCCCCGCCTCACTACATCGAGCTGAGGGCTAGTACTTAGAGTTACAAGCCCAAACAGCCGAGCTCGTACCAGGACAGCCCCCAGCCAACGATGACCAGGTTTATAGCGGCGTTGGATAGCCACCTGGGGCCTGCGACTGCTGACGGTCGCGCATAGGCTCCATAATTTTCTATTTCCTAGTTTCCTCCCCAAATGTTGGCTTCGATTTTTGTTATTCGCTTGAATATACAATTTTCGCTATATACAACTTGTATCATGAGTGATATGGACTACAGGGAAGTCCGTGGGTGGGGTTTATCAAAAGTCCAAAAATGGATATCCAGAAAATCCCGACTGGGACTTCAGGAAGATCCTTGGACTATAGAGGAGTCCATTTCTGGACTTATTCGGCCATTTCTGGACTTCTCCGACTTAGGTTCTGATTCAATTTAGCCCCTCGAATCTGGACTTCCGCGACGTCCGTGCGGGACCGATTAGAAATCCCCGACATGATTTCAATCAAGTCCCTGCGCGGACTTAGGTTTAATCCCGTGACTTGTCATGGTGTCCTCTCCACCAACTCCCCATTCGCTTGTTCACTAGCATGGCAGCAGAAGAGGAGCGCAGTCAGACTCAGTATTATGCGCCTCAGCCACCTGAGCAAGCATACCATCAGGGTAGGGGCCTCTTGTTTAAACTTGACCTGGGCCAATTGCGAAGCGTTGATGCAATATTATAGGCAAAATACGCACCCTACAATATCAACCGCAGGCTCAACCCCAAATGGTGCACATGCAGGCAGCAGAGCCCGAACGCATTAGAGGTGGTTGTGGCTGCCTCGGCTGTTGCTGCTGTTGCGGTTCTAGTTTCTCTATCTTCAATTTCAATAAGTAATAGTAACAAAACGTTAAATATGTTCCATCCTATGTTGTTCTGACTTGATATTGAATGTATGCCGGTTTCTTTGTTGTTCGACAAGGACGAGAGAAGTATTGGTCTATCCAAATCATCAGTCCTAATTTGAGCAGGGGCCGGCATATTGTCTGCCCCCTCGCCACCACGGTGTCTGACTCTTAGCCCTTGGGCTCCGCACTGCGCGCATACAACGGCTGTTGCCCCATCGAATGAAATAGCAAATCTCGCTCGGTTTTGGCATTCAAAAGATTCAGAACAACCCCGAAACCCGCTGAGACGGGAACATTATCTTGGTCCCTCGATGTCGGTGTGATCCTCAGTCATACTTCTTTTGCTATGCGCCCAGCCAGCGAGCGCCGTCATAGCCTCGACGGTCGTGTATAGCATGCCTCGCCCCTTGTATAAGTACCATCTCCTAAGATTCCAGCAGTTGACAGGCTCTCCAGTTCACGCTGAAATGTACGAATCCGGATACGGAATCTCGAATATATGCGTCATCACAACTGAACCAAAACGGGCGCATTGAAACAGACGGTAGCTCTACATATGGCAAGCAAACCCTCATTTGTCGAGCCCCATCCACTGGATCACTTGAGTAGCCTGGATTGGGATGTTGTGCGTGACACCTTGGGCGCTGATAGCCTGGACGTTCGGGCCATAGTCCGACCTGGTCCAGCCAGACACCGGCCAGTTCTGCGTCGTCGCCGTCGGTGTCTGGCTCACACCAAACACGTTCGTCCACTGCTTGACTTCCTCGCCAAAGTTGGGGTAGTACAGAGTCGTGTCGGCCGTGCCGTGCCAGAGCTGCATCTTGGGGCGGGGGCCAGTGTAGCCAGGGTAGCCCGAGCGCGCTTGATCGCCCCATTGCTGAGCCGTCTTGATGAGCTGTCCGTTGGCGCATTGGCTGTTCCACATGCCCGAGCCCGCAAAGCATCCGTACGGGACGCCGGCAAATGCGGCGCCAGCCTTGATCAAGTCGGGATACGCGCCAGCGAGCACGTTGGTCATCATCGCACCCGAGGAAAGACCCGTGGCGAACACCTTGTCTGTGTTCACGCCGAATGCGGTGATCAGGTAGCGCAACCCGCTGGCGATACCGAGCGAATCACCGCCGGCGTTGTGCGTGAGTGTCGCGGTGGTGTGAACGTCCCAGCATCCTCCGCTGTCAGGAGCGTTGGGGTACATGACGATAAAGCCGTACTGGTCGGCTAACTGCTTGTAGGACGTGCCACTGTAGAAGGCCTGGGCGGTACCCGAGCAGTAGTGGATGGCCGCAAGAAGACCGGGGCTGGACTTGAGCGTCTTAGGGACATAAACAAAAATGCCAACATTGGTAGGGTTGCTACCAAAGTTGGTGATCTGTGAAGTATGGGTAAGGATGCGTGCAGGTGGGTGCGGAATTGCTAACGCACCTGAGCCAATGTGCCCCTGGGGATGTTTGCGCCTCCAGTCGGAGTTGGCCCGCTGGACGTAGTGGTTGGCGTAGAGCCTGGTGGTCGTGTGGTAACCGGGGTTGTGGTAGGCGGAGGTGCCGTTCCGGGCTTGCACCTAGATGGCGGGTGAGGTGGGTTTACTTTCCGGGGGTGGCTGTACTCACTGAGAGTACCAGTCGTTTTGGTAGACGCAGGTGTTACCGGCATCACAAACAGTCGAGCCAGTGTATCCGATCCCCTAAATGTTGTTGTCAATGAAAATAGCTACATCTTGTGTCGCTTGAACTCACACCACACTGGCCCCAGACGGGAACGCCAACGACGCCGTGCACCAGAGCAACGAGAGAAACGAGAGCAATGGTAGAGGACTTCATAGCAGCTGTGAAAAGGAGAACTGCACAAGCCTGTTGTTGAAAGCCATCGCACCAGCCTGAGCTTTTAACCTGGTGCAGATTTTCGCTTGGAGACGTAGGTGTAGAACAAGCATCCAGTTACGCCGAGACATTCCACTCGTGACCAGCGCTAGGAGTCTATAGATGCCGTGCCAAGATCGTCGCTTGACACACCGCCGCACACGGGAGGGGAGGACTAGATTATCCGCTTCGTCGAACCCTCAATTCACAAGCAAAAGTGCCCTGACCAGTCAGGCGTGTAGCACATGACAGCAGAACCGATTCCTCAACGTACGCAAAAGCTGCTGTTAGTCAACGAACTGACCCGACAAAACTGCGAAGTGATGGCCGGGCGTATATCCGAATCTGGACTATGCTCCGCCTGGCTTAGTTGCGATCAGCTTTGGGAAGGACTCGTACATTCCCTCAAGTAGCTTGAACCGACAAACTCGCGGAGGCCCTTGAGAGGCGATCTGCTGGCCTTCGAGGTGCGTTCTCGGAACAAGACGGGTGAGAGCTTGTGGTTTGAGGTGGGTCAAGTTGCGGTCACGTGGCCCCCATGATGCTGCTTTTGACTTCGTCCTGCCCCAAACTGGCACCGTTTTATCCCGTATTTTCGTACTATCTACGGCATTTCTTCTGGAACTCCCCAACTCAACGTGCCGACCACGTCTTGCTAAATTTATCCCAAAAGCCGAGACGCTTGGCGTTTCTGTGGGTGGTCTCGAACGAGTTATTTACGAGTAGCAAACTACGCGACTATGCCATGTAACGGCCTAGTAGAAATCTTTTGGGTCGAGAAGTGTCTTAGCTGGGTTTAGTTTCATCCAACATAGGAGCATTATCAATAATTACTACCATTCCCTTGACTGTTCGCAACAACGACCTTGTTTCCGCTAATGCATGGAAAGGTCGATTATCACTTTCGGGATAGAGGTCGCAGTACTGGAGGAAGTTGGGAGAACTCAAAGAAATGTCAGGGGTTGTGGCAGTTTCAAACCAGGTCAGTTATCATCGTTGGCTGAATACTTGGTCCTGATTTTTCATTGCGGCTCCATCGTCACGCCGGGGTCGGATCACTATATTTTGGAAGCTAATTTTCTGGTCATTCCTTGCGCGGTGGACTCTAGGTGTCACCCTCGACTACAATGACCCGAAGCTGTTGTGAGTGTGCGGACACACGATGATCTGGGTCTAGTAGCTCCCTGGGTAAGTCTCTGCTTTTGAGGATATTTTGCATACCGTGGAGGTGCAATGATGACCTACCATAGTCCTAGGACGCATTGACCGCTACAACTTCTTTACCAGACCCTTGTATTGACGTATTTGTATCCGAATATTGGTCAGCCGATAATTGCTTTGTCATTATCATGTAACCGGCAAAGGCCAACCCATTGCCTCCAACCGACCACACCCACGACTCCGAAGGCGCGCCTTAATCTAAATTTGGGTCGTTTCTTGGTATTTTTCTGTACAATTCAGTGACTGGGAAATCCTGGAACATTCTTTCTACTCGTGTTTGGTCACCGATGCCTGCGGCGCATCACATTTGGGGAAGACATGTATCGGAGTACTTCTTCAGTGATCCTGCAAACGCCTTCTTCCCTAGAGATAGACCTGTACCTACTAGTCGGCATGCAAAGGGTGTAGCAATTCCGCACCTACAAAACATGGCTTTCGCTGAGGCTACCACCGGGACACGTGCTGCGCTCGAAGGCGTATTAGCTCTTATACGACACCCAAAGGAGCTACGTTCTTTGGATAATACTATGCTCCTTAGTCGCTGTATGGCACTTTTACGAAGGTTCACAAAGGACGCAGAATCGGATGGCAATGCGGTCAGTAAATCAATCTTTCGGTGACTTTACCCAATCCAACATGTCCTTTCTTTAGCTTTTCAGCTACGAGTTTGGATTCTTATGCTTCCGAGTCATAGTACTTCTTATCCAAGTCGGAATTCTCACTCATACCTCCACCTTTGGGGCCTTTGTGAGACAAACGAGCAATTTATCCGACCCTCAAGACATCTCTGCTGCACTGGCCAGATTCGTAGCTCGGCTAGTTCTAGACTCTGCCGACAAGGAAAAACCAAGGAACTGGCTGCTTGGAATATTGACGTCGCAAAGCGGAGGCCGCATGTTTCTAAGGACTGTTGGCGGATTTTATAACACGGACGTCGAGTTTTTCCTAAAGGCGATATGGCGAGACCGCAAAACATGTTCGATGATCTTTTCTCAAGCTTCCACTAGCGGCTGGTCGTTTGCGTTGCTGGCTCTTGGAGAACACCTCCAGTGGGCATTAGAAGACGGCATGTGAGCATGTTTCCTTGTGTGTTGTGCGTTAATTGACTACGATACCTTGAAAGCGCGGACGAGGACCAGTGGGGCTTCCTGCAGATCTTGTGTTTCCGATACATCCTTACCGTACCAAACCCCGACGAGGTATTCTTCTTGACAAATATATGCACCGATGCGGCCACGTATCGGCTGGACGACAATGAAGAATATTATATCGTCTCGCTAGTCGACACGGAAGATGCGAGAAACGTCATGGAAACATACATTCGCCGGATGCGGCCATCTTCAACCCACGAGCGACTCCCCCCAGAGATCGTAGAGCTCCTTCTTGGATTCATCACCCAAGATGTCATGCTAGATCTCCCAGATCTGCTACGGGATTTTACGAAGCTTACTTGCCTATGGATCCGGGAAGAGATGGGTACTAGCAATACAGATTTTCTTAGCCAAAATCAGGAACTGGCGAAATGTGCCGTGCACATGCTAAAGTTCACGAGGTACGCCACCCTTTCGGGGTCGAATTCTGGTTTCCTCGATAGCTTAGTGCCTCGAACGCAGATTATCATACTACAGCTTACGAGAAGCGGGCAACAAAGCCATAGTCTCTCTCACAAAGGCACTACCCGAGAGTGACTTTGTGAACCTCCTCGGGAGACTCATACTGGTACCTACAGCGATTGGGAGCGCTATCACCAACCAAGGAGGTAAGGTTGGAAGTCTTCCGGCCTAAGTAGTTTTCATTTGTTTTATCATTCATCAGAAAACGGCTTCTTGGTCAAAGATGAAGATGGCGACGTTGAAACGAGCTGGAACAGCCTTTTAGAGGAAACAATCAGGTTCGGAACTACTTATATCAAAATCGCCAAGGTCTCGAATGGGCTACTCGCCAGCTCGTATCCCGACTGGCTCAAGACATGGCGTTGCTTCCAGGCCGAGTTTCCTCACCACGACGCGCGATCAGGATGGTTCAATGGTTATCTCAGAGGCTGCGATGCTGCATGGACAACTCTAGGAGGGGCATTTGGATACGTAGATCGGGAGGTCCGGGAACAATATTTGTGCGCATATGCACGGTGCCAAGGGCCTCTGTCGCTCATCGGAGCGGACTTTGCCTGCAGCAGCTGTCTGTTGGTGGCATATTGCAGCCAAAGGTGTCAAAGCGGGTGAGCATCCGTGACTTCTAGGACACAAGTGATTATATTGGCAACATTTGCATCTAGACACTGGCTAGACCCGGTTGATCCACACCGCGAAGAATGCCCCCGGCTTTGGGAGACTGATACACAAGAAAAATAAACTCACTCTGGGTGAACGTTCGCCACCTTCGGTTACGCTCCATATCAATCGTTCCAGTATCATGTAGGCATGAACCATGTCGATGTTGCGAGGAAGATTTGGCGTGCAAAATAATCGGCACATTGTAAGATAAGTCGACACGGAAAATGAAATCTCGCGGAATCAAGGGCTAAAAAACTAGTCATGTTAGTACTTCCTAGACGTCCAGAACAGCGCTTGTTGACTGGACCCGGGTTACCATAGAGTAACAGTCAACTCTCACCCTCCGGCCACGTCAACGATCTCGTATAATCCTTGGACTCGTCGTATCTGACCCATGCTTCCTCCTCTCCCTCCTCCTGGCACTCCGACTCCTAAGAAACATAATGTCTGGGGCCCACGTATAGACGAGTACTTCAGCAAAGACCCTTTCAATTCTTTCTTCCCAAAGGGCAGACCAATTCCTACCATTCAACATGTGAAAACGGTGGCGATCCCACATCTAGAGCGTCTCGCGCTTCACGGCCAGCCCTCATCCGAGACTTGCCAGATGCTCTGGGGTATCCTATCGTTGCTACATCATCCTAAAGAGTTGCGTTGCTTAGGCAATACCACACTACTCAAGGGCTGTATAAGAGGACTGCGAAGCTACACAAACAACCTTCAGACGGGCGGCTACGAGGTTTGTACGCTTGATCCGGCTCAGCCATATCCTAACAGTTTTCCAGCTTTTCACATACGAGTTTGGGTTTCTGTGCTTCCGGGTCATCGTTATGCTAGTCCAAGTCGGGATTCTTGTGCACACCAATACGTTCGAAAAAAGTTTGCAAAATTCTGGTGACCCCGAAACCACTTCTCTTAGTCTATCGGCATGTGCCTCTGCAATCACCGCGAACGCTAAAGAAAAGAAGAACTCTCGAGAGTGGTTGTTTGGCGCTTCCAAATCAAAAAATGGAAACAGGACGCTTTTGGGCTCTATGGGAGGTGTTGAAGGCGTCGACGTCACATTCTTTGTCAAGGCGATCTGGCGAAGTCGTGCACAATTCTCAGTGATTTGTACTCGCGTCATAAGCACGGGTTGGTCATTTGTGCTCCTGATCCTTGGAGAACATTTGCGATGGGCTTTGGAAGACGGCATGTAAGTACTAACCCGATCTGGTGTGTGCCATGCGTCAATTGACCCCTCCCGAAGTAAGGACGAATACGAGTACGACTGGGTAGCTTTGCAGATGCTTTGCTTCCGATACATTTTTGTCGCACCATCGCCGATCGAGATTTTCCTACTTACGGACATATGCACCACTGGGGAGATGTATCGACAGAGCGGCGCGGCTGAAATGTACGACGATGCGTTCATGCATGAGGAGGATGCCCAATTTCTTATGGAATCCTTCATCAATCGAATGACGCCGCTGCCCCATATTGGACATATCCCTTCGATAATCGCAAAGCTCCTTGTTAGATTCATTACCATGGAAGAAGTTATGCTCCAATTCGATGATTTAATGCCCAGTTTCCTCAAGGCGGCTTACTCCTGGATCTGGGTGGAAATTACTCGTAGTAGCGCCAAGTCTCTAAGCGAGAACAACAATCTACTTCTATACGCTATACCCTTGGTTGAATTTACAGGGTAGGTTGCCCCACTTGTTTCATTTCTGCCCCATTTTATTTCAGATCTGTACCACAGGCTATTGTACCGCAAGGCACAAAACGCCGATAACGCCGCTCAAGCGTTCCATTACACGCACGCGTTATTCGAGATCGACTTTGTGAACCTTTTGGGAAGGCTCATGTTGGCACCGATGGTAGCCGGGAGCACACTTCCTCCTGGTAAGTTGTTTACATAATCATGTGATTTAATCTTATGACTGGACTTTATTCAGACTCTGACTCTATCCCGAGCGATGGCCTCAACATAGGGCACAACTGGAAACTTCTCACAAAAGAAATCTACGACTTCAATTGTATCTACATCACGACTCAGCCCAAGTACCCCGATCGGAGCGTTGCCGAGTCCTATTTCGACTGGCTCAATACCTGGCGTGGGATCGAGGCTCAAAATCCACAGCACATCGCCAAGCCACGATGGTTCAAGGAGCATTTCGAGATCTGTAGACGCTTGTGGGCGACTATAGGAAGTGGATTTGGGTATAGGAAGCGGTCGCTCAATGGAGACTCTGAATGCGCATACACGCGGTGCCCTGGAGTTGTACCCAGATTTGGAGCGGAGTTTGCCTGTAGTCGATGCTTGCGGGTTGTATATTGCAGCCGTAGGTGCCAACATGCGTGAGTAACTTTTATTACATTACGCTATGGACACGCCCGTGCTCAAGCCTCTATCCAAGGCATTGGCAAGCCGCCACCCCTGATGCGCACCGCAAAATATGCTCCCGATTCGAGGGGGTGTTTGAACAAACGGACGCTGCGGACTTAGTCATGCCAACTATTTCTACCAAAAGAGTATTAAACAAGTAAGTCCCCCGTTTTTATTCATATCCAAGTGTTTCTAACGTTAACACCCTCTCATACAAAGGTAGAGACGCCGACTTGTAGCGGATGCAAAAGTGTTATTCTTGAAGCCTGAAATGACCAGACTTGTTAAGACGCCGAGCGAGGCGAAGTGTGGATAATCCAAACCAGGGGCAGCACGAGCTGGGAAACTACCGAGTCCGCTTGCATTTATATTACAAACCTCAAACTCGTGGCTTGAAAGGAGGGGCTACTTGTAGATGAATCATCTAGACCGAGCGTAGCAAGCTGCGTCTATGCCCCAGACTCGGGCAGTCCCGCTCAAAGGAGCTGAAAAATGCAGTAGCTAGTAGTGGTGTGAGGGAATTAGATAGGTCCGTACCGAGAGTGTATAGGTTGTCCAACCGGTCCAACGATCCGACGTTCAACAGCTTAATCGAATAACTCGACGTCCGTTTCAATAGCCCTAGCGACAGCTCGTCCATACGGATCGAGGCGGCTAATAGCCTGTAAATAAGATTGTCCAAACCACGCTCGAGACTATCCTTGAAACTACCGAACCTCCAGGTCAAGTGACCGATATGTTCCTCCGCTTTGCTTTGGATGTGTTACGTAGAGTTGGTCTCACAAGCGGCAGCGCGAGGGGGGGGGGGTTACATATAAGCGCGAAAAGTACGAACTGGCTGGAGGCTGTGGGAGATGTTTTCAGTTTGGATGAACCATAGACTTGGGACCAAGCTTAGAATGGTGTCACCCAAACTTGTAGATACTGGGCAGGTTGTACGTATATTCTTTCAGCTGTTATTCCCGCCCGATATGCTGCGGCACAGGACACGGACAGCACCAAACTGGAGACGGGGCGCATGAAAAATGGTACCCGCTTTCCACGCTGTGACTGCGACATATCCCAACTTGGCACAAAACTTGTCAACCGACCCATCCGGCTCGGCACAAAAACCCACTGGCCTCTGCCAGGATTGGAAATCTCTCCGAGTCCAGACCGAGCTTTTCCAAGTCTTTCGAGTGGTCCACGCTCGTGCTCGGCTATTGTAGCGGCCGCCGGGTAATCGTTTTTAACTTAAATCCATACGAGTGAAGTGCAAAGATTTCAGCGTGCTCATCTCTCCCGGAGCTGAAAAGAAAAGCTTCGTAACATACTCGCGTTTCTTGACTTGAGGATTATCATGGAGAGCAACAGGCGGTACCGGTCCAGAAGCGAATGTCCATGGACTATGTTGATTCCCCTGTCCGTACGAGTGTACACCGTTATATGCGACAAGGATTGACCGCCATTGAATGCTTCATGCATCCTATGTAGCACACGATTCGGCGATATATAGTCAAACGAATGGACCTAGAAATCATTTCGAGCTTGACTTGTTTCGTAAATGACGATCGTCGAGTTCGGCGTCTAAAAGGTATATGCTTCGTTCTTTGGGGGCCAGTTTCAGTTCCCACGGATGCTAGGCTTAGGGCTCATTAATCGAGACAGATAAAGCATCCAGTCTAGCGAAGCATGAGATAGCAAAACTTGGCACAGGCTGACACGGCGGATGGCATGACGTTATCCCCGAGGATGCCGAGTCGGGGTACACGTTTGTATCCTGAACATAACCAACTCGATTCAAGCCCACGAGAGCAGCCATACAAGTTCAACCGCATAACACAACCAATACTCAGATCTAATCATCGTTGCAAACCAACACTACCACAAGCGCAACAACCAGCCCACGATCACCGTCGTTAATAGCACCGCCCCACGTGACATCCAAGCAAAGAGACACCAGGCACCATCAATGGATTTAATGCGTGTACAAATCGGGGTCCCCTCCTCTCCTCTTCTCATCCCATCAGTACACGGCCACCACTTGGCATTAAACATACCCTCGGAAAACTAAAAAAAGGATTTTACGGTCGTTCATTCGTTCGGCCCCTCGCTACTAGTCTGTCGCTTTTCCGATTCACGTAAATGGCTCGAGTTGGAGACGTCTGTTTCTGGTTTTTACGGATCTGGGCGGTGGTGGTGCTGGTTGTGCCTAGTAGCGTCTTGGCTGGGATTCCATGTAAGTCGAACCATCTCACCTAAAAGACTCGGACGGAGAGCTCATTCACCGATTTTTCATCTCCTAACAACACTTTTTTTTCCGTTCATACGGCCGACGGTTAGCCTACTTTCACATCAAATCACCTTCTCCGTCGACTCCTTGGCTAGTCGGCCAGTCGAATCCTATTACATGGGTAT
>WSTG01001110.1:0-11492 GCA_019616325.1 Ceratobasidium sp. 394
CTGGGAGATGTAGTCTGCCCCAGGTGTGCGTGGTAACATCGCGCCTCGAGGCGGACCAGGTGGAAGTGTGCGGCTCCTTGTTTGCTGCATTGTTCCATACTGGTTTGTCGGGACTTGGTTTGTATATACGGGTGGTTGCTGCTGTGGGGGCTGCGCGGGCTGTTGTTGTTGCTGAGGGCGGTACGGCTGCTGTTGGCTAGCGTATGGTCGCCCGTATCCTCCTTGGGGCGACGGTTGCCTCCCCGATTGTCTAACTGGCTGCTGGACCGACTGCTGCGGGTACGGCGCACGAGGATAGAACGACCCGCCGGTCTGCTGACAAACTGGCGTGTGGGGTTGCTGAGACGGGGGCGCATGGTAGGCACGATATTGTTGTTCGGGTCCAGACCACACTTCATTTGCTCGTCGACCATGTGCGCTCCCTGTGCGCTAAGGCGGGTACATCCTGTTTGGCGACACACCGCGAGCCGTATATCCATTTGCGCCGGGATTAGAGTTGTACACGCCGTTAGAGCCGGGGGCAGGTGCACCATCACCGGGTGGTACACGGCTCGGATGCTGCATGGCCCACTGTTGACGCTTTTGTTGGAACTCTGCGTTGCGCTTTGTCTGCCGTTGTTTCTGTTCCTCCTCCCTCCGTCGCTCTTCAGCGGTTAATGCCAAATCACGCTCGTAGGCGCTATCGATCGTCACCGTCTCTGAACTCCTCCGTGCATGGCCTTGCTGGGGGATCGGAGCAGGCACCGAAACCGCAGGTGCGACCGCAACGGCCGCGTCGTCGAACTGGTTGGCATCGCGCCCAGGAAGCGACCTCGTGGCAGGTGGCGTGGGCGTAACGCTGCCGCGGCGTTCGTGCGGGCGCGTGGCCGTCAACGAGGAGGATGACGACACGCGGTCAGGTGACGAGGACTGGCTCAACAGGCCCAGGCCCTGTGGATATGGGGCGACGGGAGACATGTCGGACGTAGCGGAACCGGAGCCGCGCCGGCGAACTTGACGGCGGACAATAGGCGAAGACGGGGAGGGTTGGCGGCCGCGCCGAGAGGCGGCTTGGCGTTGCAAACTTTGGATCGGGGAACGGGTCTGGAGATGGGGCGAAGTGTTTTCAGAGTCGGGAAGATCAAAATCTGAGATCGCAGAGACGGAAGCTTCATAGCCGTTCATGTGCTCGGGGGGACGATCGCTGGCAGGTGAGGCGTTTCCGGGGCGACGGGACATGGAGGGATGCGCATGGCGCCAGGGGAAAAGGTGGACAGGCTGGGGAGCAGTGGGGGGACGGAGGCGTTTGAAGGTGGCATGACTGGTATATCAACGTCGTCGGTGGGAGCATCGGCACGCTGTGCAAGGAACTTGAGGGAACCCCTGTCATCGCCAAAATGTTGGCAGTCGTTGAGGAGCTGGTTGTTGTCCAGGGCGCCGCCAATAGCGAAACCGCCAAGTTCTGTAAGATAAATGGCAAAGCTGGGATGGAGATCGTCGGGGATGTGTAGCTAGTGTCCGAAAATAGAATCAGAATAAAATTAAGGGAAATGAGTGTTGCACACCTTGGAGGGAATGCGCTCGCGAATGGCCTGAGCGTCTGTCTGGCCGGTGATATCGACGACGACATAGTTTTCTGCGTCGTGGGTAACGGCGACAATGATGCGTTCAGAGGGCGTGCGTTGGGGAGGCGAGAGGGCATGGCGACTCGGGGGCGAGAACGGCCTGCGTGTACTCGGGGACTGACGCAAGTCAGCACACGCACAAAAGTGAGCGAGAACACCAACCTGCATGGCGCGGATGCCGTCAGAGGTGCGGCGAACGTGAGGCGGGTAAACGGGAACATGGGGCGCGGCACTCGACTCGGGCTGGTTGTTGCTGCCCTTGCCGACGGGTAGATTGGGCGTAACATGGCTCTGCTTTGTCGTAAAGGCGAGGTCGAGCGGCGGCGGCAGGCCGTGGTTTGGTGTCGACGGTGCCGCCGAAAAAGGTAACCAAAGTCGGGTCCTCGAAGAAAATGAAGAGTGGTGGGAGCAAAAAAAGGTAACGTCGCAAGGAAAAATGCAAGACACGGCGCCGCATAGATAGCAGGTTAAAATGCACCTAGGGTTTACACGGGAAAAGGTAAATGGACAAACGGGTAAGAAGAGATCCTCGGGAATTTGACAGGGTTTGATTTAGGTGTATGCAGTTGTCGAGGCGGGAGAAGAGATGGGAAAGCTCCAGAACTTGACGTAAGCAGGCGTTGGCGACGAGGGCTAGTCCGATTCGTTCATGAGTTCCGTAATGGTTCGTGTGACAGAGTTGACGGCAGCCAGGATAGCATTGCGTGGGATTCCTCGATGCGATCCACAAAACGTTGGGCGAATCTCTGGAGAGAGGATAGTCAGCATCGTGAAATTTTCGCAAGAGATACGCGAGGGGGTAGTATCTTTGTGGAGTGCCAGAGCACAAGGATGGGATAACGCAGGACTTGAGAGAACAAGCGTGAGATGTACACAGACGATAACTTACATCAGGATGCCACTGCATCTTGCGCGCCTTGGTGGTCGAATGATAAGGTGATAGCAAGAAGCGCTCGATGGAGCTCGCCTGGAGCTCGTCAAACGAGCGCGCAGGCATCGCGACATGCCAAGGAATGTCGTAAAAAGTGGGCTAAAGCGATATTCAACACACGCTCGGTAATCAGAGAGGGGGGACGCACCTGACGGCCATCGGCAATGACGCCGCTGAGCAGATCCATCCATCCACGCTCGTAGCGTGCCCAAGCGGCGACGATCACTTGCTCCCCGTTCTTCTTCCTCGGTCTTGCGTCTCTGCTCGTCCAGACGCTTGCACTCCTCTTCAAACGCCTTGCGGGCGGCAGCCGCCTCTCTCGCCTCGCGCGCGGCTCTCGCAGCTCGCCTTTCCCGGTACTTGATCTCCAGATGCTTGTGGTACCGACGCATCTCCTCGGCATAGCGACGTGCCGTAGCTTGTGCCGCAGCCGCAATGTTCTCGCTCGACGCGGGGCGATATCGCTGAGAGTACGAATACGAGCGAGAAAGATTCGACCGGGGGGGGGGGGGGGTACGAGGTACAGAATCCAGCAGGAGAAGGCGCCGGAGGAGGGGGACCAGTCGGCAGGTCGAGCGAGTACTCTTCCTCGTGCGCACCACGGCGCTCCCACTCGCTCTTGAGATTGTTGGCCCACACACGGCGCGCGGCCTTGGTGGCAGAGGTGGGCGTGTCGTCTGTTGCTGTCGATATGGGGCTCGACTTGCTCTTGGACGAGATCTCGGGCGGACGGGAAAGAGGATTTGCGCTGAAGCGCATGAGCGCCTGGAGCTCAGCCGAGTCCTCGGTGGTGGTCGTCTCTGTCGATAAGGGATCCGAAATGAGCGCGAGGGACGGTTCTGGGTCTGGAATGTGGGGAAGCACGAGCTAACACGAGGCCCTCCAACCTGTATGATGCGGGTAGGCGATCGGGAGCTGCTGCGTCGAGAGCGCGAGCCTTCGACTTCTATAATGCGAGTCGGGGATCGGGAAGTGCTACGGCGGGGGCAACCTCGATGATACGGCTGGGCGAGTGAGAGCGGGAACGGCTTTGACAAGACCTAGAAGGAGTTCCGACTTGGATGACGCGAGTGGGAGAATGAGAGCGAGAACGGGAGCGGCTGTGGCGGGATCTGAAAGGGTACCAACTGCAATGATTCTCGTAGGAGTGAGAGCGAGAACGGCTGCAGTGGGACCTGGAAGGAGCCTCGAATCGAATGACACGGGTAGGCGAATGGGAACGAGAACGAGGATTACTGCGACAGGACCGAGAAGGCTCCCCAATTTCAACAATTTGCGCTGGGGAACGAGAGCGTGAGCGACCACGGCGGGATCGAGATAATCCCTATGTCTGCGTCGGCCATGGCTGACCTTGCTTGGAGCGACGGTGCGGATAGTTGACAACCTAGAGCGCGAGAGCTCGCAGCTTCTGTCAACTTGGATGATCCCGGTGGGCGAACGGGAATACGATCCGCGCCCGGATGAGCTGGTATGCGAGCTTAACATGAAGATCCTTCAATAGACTGAGCTTGAGGCGGGTGGCGAGGGGGACATGCATCTATTATGGACGGAATTAAGCTCCATTTAGAGAAAAATATAATAGGGTGACGTACCGCAATACGCATGACGCGACATAACGACTTGTAGACAGCCGGGGGCTTAACTCCGTGCTGCAAACGTTCCGCCTTCAATTCTTGCTGGCCGGACACCCTCGACAGCTAATTAGAAACCAAATATTTATCAGCCACCATCCGGCTCAAGAAATAACGTCAGGAAAACCGGCGAGGGTATAGAGCGCTATGGAGCGCTATGGGATGCTATGGTTGTGCTACATAGCGCCCATAGCGCTCCATAGCCTCGCAGGTTTTCCTGACGCACTCAATTTCGAACTCACCAAATGGCCGCTGTGCAGGCCTAGAATAATGCCCCATGACCTTCCCCACATTCTCAAACCTCAGCAAGTCCCAAGTCCCCGGCTCGAACCTGCAAGCATATCAATTTGCGACCCTCGCGCACCGTCGGCACAAACGTACTCGGAGACAAATGCGTAAGCACCAGATTCTCTGGATGCCCCCCTTCCTCGCGGAAGTGCTTGATTGTCTCTTGGGTAAACGTGAACAACTGCGTGTTGGCATTGCTGATTGTGGCGAGGTTGACAGTAATTATCGCATTGCCAACGGCCCACTGTGACACGTGGCAACTCAGAGTCGCTCGGCGCTTAGTGGCCACCTCGTGGCGAATTGGACATGGGACAGAAAATATAGTATCAGGTAGCTAAAACAACATAAATAGATACTCGAACAGCCCACAAACTCGATCGGAAATTACGCCTGCCCAATTGTCGCTCTAGATTGCCCTCTTGCCCGCCCGCTCTGCCCCGCCCGGCAGCTCTAGATTCTGCTTGGCCGTTATCGACGGCTGACACCGACTATTGAGCGGTTTGCTACGGAAAAAGAAATATTGGAGAGAGATGAAAATATGGAACAAATCGACTTACTTTGAGCGATGGATTCCATCTCTAGCCTGAATGATACGGGGCGAGCGAGAACGCGAACGAGAACGCGAACCAGGACGCAATTCATCAACGCGGATGATGCCAGGAGCCCCAGCGTGACTGGACCGTCCGGCGCGCAAATCGACGATGTGAATGATTTGAGGAGTTCCGGTGTGGCTACCCCCCGACTCGTTGGCTACCCTCTCGGTGCGCCACCTCCCCTTCCTGGGATCGATGGACAATGACCACTGGCGGCGAGAACGAGCGCGAGCGATGACGGTGTACCTCGGTAGGTGTCCTTGAGCGCGAACGCGAACACCGAGAGTCGGGTACATAGACAACTAGGGGCCTGCACCAGAATCCGCGCTTCCTTCGACTATGATTGCGCCAGGGTGAGTGCCAGTGATCGGTCCAGTGTGCCCAGGCGAGCCGATACTAATGATCTGTGGTCCGGGGCTCGGGTCGTGCGCAGGCTCGACTTGGATGATTTGTGGACCATGAGATCCCGGCGAGGCCAGCGAGTTGATGCGGATGTGACGACTGATTGGCCGGGACCGGCGATAATCGTAGGAGGCTGGATAATGATCGGGGGCTGTTACCATTAGCCCGAGGGTACGGCCGACCCAGATATGGATATTACTGCCCAGGATACGGCGCTGAAGGCGGGTACGGCTGATCGGCTGGATACCGAGGGATCGGTTGCCCGGGAATCGGCTGGCCGGTTTGAGGGTATTGCACCGGCCCGGACGGGAGTCCAGAGATCGGCTGCCCAATTTGAATGATCTGCGTGTGCGACACGGTTGATCCGGGCGAATCGACGTGGATAATCTGAGGCGGTTCGAGCACTGACTCTGTCGATGTGGTGGAACTCTCTCTCGGTGCGGCGGGACGCTCTGCGTCTGGCCCATTGATGCGAATAATCTGCGTCCCCTGCCCTCCTGACTGGAGATACAGGTGCGGAGGCAGGCGCACTCAAAGTCTAAGAAAGTATTAAGTTGTAATTCTCTCAAAATAAATCCTTCAAAACATACCTGTGGCTTTGGGGCGGTTGTGCTGGCGGAGGCACGGCAATCACAGGCTGCTGGGGGGCAATCCCAAACGGAGCGCCAGGGACGCCAGAAGGAGACCCGAGCGGCGGGATAACAATAGACTCTTGGCTGATTCCAAACGGGGGACGGCTTGCCTCGAACGCGGGGGGAATAGCATCGGGGGGAATAACGGGAGGGATGACAGGTACTTCGAAATCTTCGTTGCCTGTCGAGGCTGTCGATTCGAAAGTGCTCTCGTCAGTCGTTGAAATATGCGAGGGGATGACTGGGCCGGATTGAGGGGGCTGGCCATAAACCGGCGGGATTTGGAAAGACCGTTCCATCTCGCTGATTGTGATTGACTCTTCGGAAGTAGAGCGCACGGGGTACGGGACATTGCTGTCCGACAAGGCAGGCGGAACGACGATTCGGGAACGGCCGGATTGGCGAGACACCCCGCGTCAGGAATCGGCGGAATGACCACCCCGCCGGCAGGTACCTTCCCGACGATTTGAGGGCCATACGGAGCTGAGAAACGAGTGAATAAACTGCAGAGTGGCAAGCTTTGATACGTACGTCGGTACATCAACGGTGTCGGTGGCCGCCCAAGGCGGTGCGATGGCTCGTCTCGCAGTTGGTCCATACGCTCGCTCAGCTGACGGGGCTCGAATTGCCGGTCAATCACATCTCGTTCTAACCAAGTGTTGAGCCCGCCGAGGTATCGGATAATCTCTCGCTGCTGTTCCGCTAGTACTTCTTGCGACCCAGCACCACCCTATCGCGAAATCAGAAGCTACTTGGTTACTAGACTTGTAGTAACTTACCCGGACCAAGTCCAACAGCTCGTTATAATCAGGGAGACCGGAAACTCCCGTGGCACCAGTCTAATCGCGCTTTGTTAGAATGCGCAGTGAGAAAATGGCATGTGCACGTACCGGCTGAGGCTGAACGGAACCTAGCACTTGTTCGATCGGGACAATTTGATCTGGATGAGGCCGGAGGGGAGGAAGTTGACTACCAATAACGTGCGACGGCGGGACAATTGTGGTGCCCGGCTCTGGGCGCCATTCCACCTAGAGTAATTGGTGAATAAAAATAGCGTACACAAGCTTAAGGCATACCTCAGTCGCCTCCTCGGCAGTAGGGGGAGGACGAGGACAAGTATACCAGGACTCGGATACGGGGGAGCGACGACGACCGACTTGGCCCAAGTCTGAAGGGGGAGAAAGTGGTCGATGGGTAGCATCATCTTCACGCTCAGGATAAAAGGTCGGCGGCTACGTTCGGGGATAGGAGTGACAGAGCGCTCATTCGCGGCGGAGATCGACGGAAATCTCGAGAGCAACGGCGAGGAACTTTAGATTGTGACATCAGGTAGGACTTCTGGCTGTACCGAGGGCGACGGTGTAAGCCCAGCTAGCTCGGCAGAAGACGAGGATCGAGAAGATGGAGGCGATAATTCAGGCGTGGCTGCCGAGCTGATAGAAGGCGAGACGGGATCTAGAGGGATACTAGGGATGCAGCCGGTTCGCGAACGGATTGAGATGGGGTCCGGAGCAAGTCCGCAGAAATCGCCGATATGGATACAGATGGAGACATCGTGATGACCGAGGAAGAAAGCATAGGGCGCGAAATGGAGCTCTCGTCGGAAAGCGTCACACTAGGGACCGTGGAGGCGCGCTCGGACATCGACTCGAGAGACTCCGAAAGGTCGATTCAGGAGACTTCGGACACGGGTCGTGGCGGGATCGGAGCGGCAATGGGCGTTGGCTCCTCCACTCGTTCAGATAGTGAGACGTCGGTACTAGCATCACTCATAGGCACATATTCCTCGAATTCATGCTCGACCACGGGCCGGGGCGGGATCGAAGGGGGCCGTCGGACGGGCGCTTCTATGGGCACCGGAATCGGCATAGGCACGACCACGGGTGTAGGTGCAGGTGTGGGTACGGGAACCTCGACAGGGAATGGGGCATACTGCGGCTGAGCAGGCGGCGGTGTAGGACGGCGTCGACGCAGGAATGCCGAGAGGTCGAAAAGCTCTTCCTCGATGCGCCGGAGATGGTCGGACATGTCGCGCGTTTCGCCCTCCCTCACGGTGTCAATGTCATGCAGATATTGGAGTAATCGGTTCACGTCGTGGCTGATGTGACTCGGCGGGATTCCGCTCTCGGCCAGGTCATGGTGAGAGTAGACCGTCTCTTCCGATTCGATCGACGGCTGGGTTGTATGAAGCGATGGCGTGCGCTCGGGACTCGGAGGCAGCTAAAAAGAAAACATGTTAGTTGAAATTTCTATTATTCTCGGCTACCGACTTACTGGAGGCAATGTAATAGTAGTCTCCGATGAGAGACTCTCCTCGATTCGGGATGGAGTCAGCGAGGGACGACGGCCCGAGCCCCGACTCATAGCCTCGGGGGACGAGTAGTCGATCAACCCGCTGTCCATAGACGCGGCGGACGGCGGCGAGACATGATGGCGAATAACATCGTACCCTGGACTCGCATACAATGTAACGGACATTGTGCCCTCAAGACCCGAATACGAGGGCTCGTACTTTGCCTCAAACTCGTCTCGCAGTTGGTCCGTACGCGTCGGTTGCCTAGGAATTGGCTGGCCGGTTTGGGGCATTGCATTGGTCCGGACGGGAGTTCGGGAGCGGACGAGTGAGGGCGAGAGGAAAAACGAAGCCGCGGACGGAACGATAATGATAACGATAATAATAACAATAACAATAACGGCGAGCCGGATGCTAGTGGGGGTCGAGTGAGTGATTAGGGCGCATACCAGCAAAAGGATCGACGCAAAACGTACCAGATTTGTACTACTCGTCGCCTCCATGTTGGGACCAATGTCGGAATAACTCGCAGCAGAAGTACGTAACAAAAATGTTGAGGAACTTTTTTTCGCAGAGTTGGAGGACGTCGGAATATACCGTGAGGGGGGTCTCGGGGTGGAAAAGGTTGCACCGTGGCGCGAGGTGACAAGTCATCCGAATGTCTGAGAGTGGTATAACGGCACACACACGGGATCCGTCCAAAATGGAGCGTGTGGTGGTGAACGAACCCGTCGGCTGTAGTGGTTTGTGGCTCGTTGCGTTGAACATCTCGACGTACGCAAGTTTGCCGTCGTACAAGTGGCGAAGCCGGGTCGGCAACTCGAAAATGACGCGAACTCGCGCAGGCCGATAACCTGAGAAAATCCGTTAGACAAGTCGCGCATGTTAGATGATAAACTTACGATGAACGCCGCGTCCTTTTTTTTCTGCGAGGACGAGGACAGCATCGAAGCGTGCTGGTAGCCTAACACGTTCAAAAGCGTCGATTTTTTCTGGTTGTGCGCGTATTACGTCGATGTGTGGCCCTTCGGAAGGCTTGAACGGGGAGGAGAATGGAACAAGCGAGCGCGAGGCCAAATGTTTAACTTCAGCTCCGGAGTAACGGTCTGCTCGGGAAGTCGGCCAGAGGGTCGCTGTTTCCGGAGGAAAGCGCGAGCGAGTAAGACTTGTCCTGAGAACCAAAGATACAGACCCGGACCAGACTGGCTTTCGGATGAATGGGCGGAAAGGTAAGAGGCTCTCGCATCTGGAACCAGACGGTTCGGTCGCTTGACTAGCACTTGGGGGGGGGGGGGGTTCTGGCTTGGAACCGTGGTGAAAATGCAACACGAACTACAGTACGGTGTAAGAGGCAATGTGTTGTTGCTAAGAATAACATAATTTTGAAATTAGACAAGCGCCGGCCTCATGTGACGTTTGCAAAGGGATCCTCACACAACAAGCGATAACAATAACCAAGCCACCTCGAGCGGGAATGACTGAAAGTCTTAATATGGTATTAAAATACGGTGGGGGTACGACGAGGCTCAACAAATAGAGGCGGTCCAACGCTTAACATGAATTAATTATTTTCCATCTGGTTTCCTCCACCGAATCCCCAGGCCGAGTATCCTCTGTCTGGCTTGTAGTTCGGAGCAGACCCCTCACTGGGATAGAGATAGTGTAGGAGTGTGCCAAACAGTTGGCTGTCTGCCTTGCATACCAAGGGGACTGTGGAGGTTAGTCGAGGAACTATTGCCCGAGCTCGGGGGTATGGATGGGATATTGAAGGGCTGAGTTCATGAAACAAGTGTTGCAGCTGCGCACGCGTTAGATACAAACGACCGCTTGTTGTAAATACTTACCGATTCTGTAATCCTATTGTCAGAGCCGCACAGCTGGCGCCGGGCCTTTTCACCAAAACGGTAGCTCGTAAAAGGTGCTCATGACCACGCAGGCGCCTGCAGGTTTTTCGAGGCTTGTGGTGTAGGATTTCGCGTGCTGGAAATGTATCTTGCCGAGCCAACCCGGGTTGCTCGGAAGAGCGGCCCGCGGGGACAGCGTCGGCATCCGTGTTAGTCGCGAGGGCAACCAAGCTGGCTTCGAGCCACTGGCCAGGCGAGGTTTGTATTTCGACGACAAGGATATCGCTGATTTTCGCAAATTCGCTAATCGTGGGGTTTGAGTCGAGGAGAGTAGGGACCAGGGTGCCACTTTCAATGTCCGAGGTATAAATATAGTTCACAATGGGGGTTTGGAACGGGACGTTCCAGACTCGATACGGCCGGTCGGAGATGTTGGTTACGGGCAAAGAAAACGCTGTTGAATCGATCACACAGGCGGTCACCTCATAGACATATGTACATAGCTGTTCTCCCAAATTTTCGATAGCACCATGCCGATTCAACGTCTATCTCCTCACCTTCACTTTCCACGATACTTTTGATAGACGTAGGCTTTTAGCAAGGACTTCACTTAGTTCAACACCTGATCGAAATAATCAGGTTAATTACCGGGCAAGCCATCAACAGAACTGACTTACAATACTTGCGTCGCACAACAGGCTTGCCGCCCGTGGAGAATCTCCGAACTAGCGCACGGCATTTGTTAACCTCATCTACCTTCCGCTCTGCCAAGCCGATGTTGTGGACTTGGATGCGCCCTTGTGCGCGCAACCCATGCTCCTCGGTCATTCGTCTGTGAGTAGCCTCTGACGGGTGTTTTCCGTGCAAGCTCGTCAGTATGCCCGTGTAGAGCTTGGGGGAAAAAACTCACATATCGTTAATCAGCACACGTAGTCTCCTATGCCGATGCCGTACTGCAACCAGGAGCTTGCAACGGCCACCGTCGCCGCCAATATCCAGGATGGTCAGGATCTTCACGACTGGACTCTCCCGAAACACACAGGGCTTCAGGGTCACACTGTCTAAGGCGGTCCGAGGGGATTCGCCTTTGGATACGTCTGGGTGAGATTAGATCTAAACTCGCCTTTCTCACCGCCCCTCCAGCACCCTCTCCAAACCTCTGCAACGGCTCGAGCTTATCATCCGCCCACTCTTGTCGATCCTCTTCATCTGTCCCTCGCCTCAACTGCATATTATCCTCCACACCCGTCTTGTCGGCCTTGGCCTCGGTACTC
>WSTG01001111.1:0-11487 GCA_019616325.1 Ceratobasidium sp. 394
TGTAGAAAGTTAATGTATATAGTGGAACGTACTAGAATACTATGGAATGTAATCGAGTCAGTGCATATATGCGCAGTACATGCGCAGTTAGATACACATATGACTCGGGCTAGCTTGTAGGGTATAAATAGGGGCGCTACGCGCCCCCTACTACCTCATCTTATCATTCTACCATACGCTCTTTTGTAAACCATTGTTTATATACAGTCTTATATACATATTGTGTTTCTACAGCGCTCTGCATGTGGCTGGTGATCAGTCGGGTCTCGGGACTGGTGCAGAGATCGTCATGAACAAGCCAACGGATGTCGTGAAGACTATTGCGCGTTTATCCAAAGTCAGTCTCTCACATTCATCTCTTTTACTCCCCGCACTGGCCGGCTCTTCATTTCCTCTTTCCCCGTACCAATCTCACTCTCAACCCTAATCCACCCTGTTGCAGTGCTACAAGCACGAATCCTGCGGTCAATGCACACCCCGCCGCGAAGGCACCACCTGGGCGCAAAACATGATGGACCGCATAGTCGGCGACCACGCTCGCCAACGCGAGATTGACATGCCGCTCGAGTGGACTACGCAGGTCGAGGGCAAGACGATTTGTGCGCTGGGTGATGCGGCTGGGTGGGCTCATGAGGCGTTTCCGTACGTCTGGTCATATTTTACCTCATTTCCCCGCTCTTATTCCGCCTTTCTATTCATTCATCCCAAGGACTCTCTATATCTTTCAGCTCGTGTCGAGCCAAGCTAACCTCATTCTCTATTCACAGGTCCTGAGTGGAGTGTCGCATTGCCAAGTACCGCGCTGTGAACGGCCCTGTACTGTTTGGTGGTAAGCTGAGGGGCGACACGGACCTTTCGCCGGCGATGCCGGACAACTTGGGTGCGAACCTGGGCGAGGAGCCGAGGGCGTAAGTTTGAAGCGGGCGGCTGGGTTGAGTGAGGGACTATCGATTGGTTGAAGAGAAGTGCATAATCAAAATGATGTAGATCAGTATGGGCTTGCTGTAATGCTCAAGCAGGGACTTGCTCTACCGATTAACTCGCATGATATTCAAGCCCATGGGATCAGGAGAACATCACATCGGTGATAATCCCCAGCGCTTGACGGTCCCATTCACACGTGGTCTTTAAGCGCCAGGCGCAGTTCACCCAATACCTCCGCCAACCACATCCGCCGCCTACAGTTTCTGGTGCAAACGATTCCTGGCGATGTTAGATGACTTGAAACAAGGTTTGCGTCGAATTAAGGATGCAGCCCGTAGTCGATCCCGTAGCCATGCAATAACTCCAGCGCCGACCCAACCACAGGAAATAGGCTCGGCCACACCAGCACCGACTTCGCCCACGCCGAGGCCGCCCCCGAGCCATCTCCCAGCGCCTATGAACATTCCATCTGTTGTTATCTCGCCTGACCTAGAACCCGAGGGCAGCGCCCAGAACCCAGACCCGGCGCCGAGTTTGCCTACCCCGTCAACCGGTGAACAGGATGCGGGGAATACGACTCGAACTGCGTTCAAGACCCTGCTTGAGGTGCTGAAGAGGAGCTCTGACGCATTCGGCCCTCTCAAAGAAGCAGTTGGGGGGCTATCCGGATGCATCGATATAGTCGAGGTACGTTTACAAGGCGAATTTGCCAGGATTGAATGCTGACAAGAGCCGGTTATCAGCAAGAGGCTGAGGCTCGTGAAGACTACAAGAAATTAAGGGGCGAACTCGAGGTTCTCTTCAACGATTTGTCTGGCTACTTGGGAGGTTCGGCGCCTCCGACGATGACACCTGTCATCGAAAGTATATCAAAGTAAACCAAATTCATATATTCATAGATCTCAACTGACGGTAGATCAAGATCCATCAAGCAGGAGGTCGATGTTATATTGGAAAAGGAGGGAAGAAACAAGCTCGAACGAATCGCAGAGGCTATGCAAGACGCAGACGAGGTGTTGGAATGCTATCGACGGATACAGATGCTACTCGGAAGACTTACGGTGAGTATGGTCACACCAAGTGGTTACGCCTGATGCGAACGATCCCACAGGTAAACGCAAATATGAGCATGTGGAAGAATATCGATGAACAAACAACCGTGCGCAGCGAGTGGTTAGTGTGGATTTGTACTGAGACGTATCTGTTTGCAGAAACTGCGCCTTGATGTGCTTCCGAACGCTCCGACGGCTAAGTTTCGCTCCACAGCATCCGACAGCTTGCGCCGGGTTGGATGCACGCCGAACACTCGTGTGGATGTACTGGAGCAACTACGAATCTGGGCGAGCGATCCCACTGGCGAGAAGGTGTACTGGTTGAACGGCATGGCTGGTACTGGCAAAACCACCATCGCGTACTCTCTGTGCGAGGACTTACAGCGTAGTCGTCGACTCGGAGCTAGCTTCTTCTGTACTCGACAACTGCCGGAGTGTCGTAACATAAATCGGATCGTGCCCAGCATATCTTACCAGCTTTCGCGATTCTCGCTGCCGTTCCGGCATACTTTGTCCGGCATACTTGAGCAGAACGAAGACATACATAATCAGCCACTTCGGGACCAGTTCGAGCAATTGGTTGTCATCCCACTGCGGCGGGTCGCGCATACATTCGCCCCCGATGTTACAATCGTAATTGATGCACTCGACGAATGCGAAGACAAGGATGGAGTCGACAAGATGTTGGGAGCCTTGCTTTCGCATGCCTCGAGTCTATCCGTCAAGTTCTTTGTGACTAGTCGACCCGACCCCAAGATTCTGGATCAAATGAGGAGTCGAGAAGACAAAGGCAGGCGATCGGAGCTGCGGTTGCACGAGCTCAATCGTATGGTCGTACAGCAAGACGTTACCACGTACCTCAAAGACAGGCTCGAGCGAGTCAAGCTTTCTGAAGCCGACATGAATGTCCTGGTCGAGCGATCTGGCGTGTTATTCATCTATGCTGCCACTGTAGTTCGCTATCTCGAATACGACAACTTTTCAAGGAGTAGGCAACGGCTCAAGCTGGTCCTCCGTGCGTCTGGCACCACTTCAAGCGACGCCGACAAAGACTTGAATATCCTATATGCTACTATTTTAGACGCAGCATTCGACGATAACGAATTGGGCGATTCAGAGAGAGCAGAGATGGAATTGATCCTTGGTCATGTCGTTTGCGCACGAGAGCCACTATCCCTCGACGTTATCGCCTCTTTACTGGAGCTCGACGGCATAGACACAGTCCAAGCCGCACTGCGACCTCTGCTCTCAGTATTAAACGTGTCCGACACCAGCGGGGTCGTCACCACGCTGCACGAATCATTCCCAAACTACCTACTCAACCAACGTCGCTCAGGACGTTACTACTGCGATGCTCGCCAACACAACGCACTGATGGCTCGACTTTGTTTCGACCTGATAAAAGTACCGAACCCGCCGTTTAACATCTGCAATCTCGAATCGTCGTACCTGTTTGACGAAGACGTGCCTGATATGGAGGAGCGAGTGGACAACGCAATCTCAAATTCGTTGTTGTATGCGTGTCGATATTGGGGAGCGCATATAGAGCTGGCAAATGCCGAGGAAGACGAGATTAACGCGCTACACGAGTTCTTATCGTTGCGACTGCTGCTGTGGATGGAGGTGTTGAACCTGAAGAAGCGCATATCCGAAGGTGCGGAGATATTGTACACCATACAAAGGTGGTGCCGGGTGGGTGATTCTCATATAAATACCGGGTCGAAGACGCTGAAACGTGCAGCAGGGAATGAAATGCTCGAATGAGCTGCAGCTACTCGCCCAGGACGCATACAACTTTGTAGCGGCCGTGTCATCGAGTCCTATCTCTCGCAGTACACCTCACATCTACACCTCTGCTCTTCCATTCTGGCCCCAGTCGAGACCTGTGACAAGGTGCTATCTTCCGAACCTCCCCAGGCTTGTGAAGGCAACTGGGTCAGCGATGTCGAGGCGGGAGCTCACGCCGATGACCATCCACACCCATTCCCCAGCGGTTTGCGTTGCGTACTCTGGCGATTCCAGACGTATTGCCTCCGGCCTCGAAGACGGATGGATCGAAATCTGGGATACACGCACTGGTCAGAGGGTGGGGCAGCCACTCAAGGGACACACCAGCGAGGTCAACTCGGTTACATATTCTCTCGGTGACACACACATCATATCTGGCTCTGACGACAAAACCCTTCGTATCTGGGATGCAAAGACCGGCGAAATGGTGGGAGAGCCACTGAAAGGCCACACCGGCAGGGTTCTGTCGGTTGCATGCTCTCCTGGCGGTGACCACATCATCTCTGGCTCGGGAGACAAAACCGTACGGATCTGGAACATGCAGACGGGTCAGATGATTGGGAGCCCGCTTAGGGGCCACACCAGCCCTGTTCGATCAGTCGGCTACTCCCCTGATGGCGCGTACATCGTCTCTGGCTCGTGGGATAGGACCATCCGTATTTGGGATGCGCACACAGGGCAAGCAATAGGACAGCCGCTACACGGCCATACCGGCTTTGTCACCTCTGTCACATACTCCCCTGATGGTGCCAACATAGCCTCGGGCTCTTATGACAATACCATACGCATCTGGGACGCACATACAGGTGAACCTGTGGGGCAACCACTCGAGGGACACACCGATGAGATTTACTCGGTGAAATATTCCCCTACTGGCTCACACATTGTCTCTGGGTCTTATGGCGGCACCGTATGCATCTGGGATGCTTGTACTGGTCAAATGATAGGTCAACCGCTCGTTGGGTACACCTACTCCGTCTACATGGTTTCGTACTCCCCCGATGGCGCGCACATAGCCTCTTGTTCTGTTGACCAAACGATACACATCTGGGACCTCAGTGCTAGCACAGCAGCCAGGCAACCTGTATTCGGTCACACAGGTAGCGTCAATTCGGTTGCGTATTCACCTGATGGCGCCAGTATCGCTTCCGGTTCTAATGATGAGACTATATGCATCTGGGATGCGCACACTGAGAAGATGATAGGACAGCCACTTAAAGGTCACACGGGGCGCGTTCAATCAGTCGCATATTCTCCCAATGGTGCATGTATTACATCTGCCTCACTTGATGGAACCGTACGGCTCTGGAACGTCCACACAGGTCAAATGATGGGGCAACCGCTTGAAGGTCATGCCGATTGGGTCCACTCGATTGCATACCCTCCAGATGGCGGTCATGATGCTTCTGGCTCTAGCGAGCAAACCATCCGTCTCTGGGACGCACACAACGGAAATATGACAGAGCAGCCGCTTGGGTGTTATACAGGTTCAGTCGGCTCGGCCGCATACTCGCCCGATGGTGCATACATCGCCTCTAGTTCTTACAATTACACTATCCGTATCTGGGATCTGCGTACCGGTCAAATGGTTGGACAGCCGCTTGAAGGTCATACCTGTTCGGTTCTGTCAGTCGCATTCTCCCCTAATGGTGCCCGCCTTGTTTCTGGCTCTTCTGACTGCAGCCTGCGCATTTGGGATGCACGTACTGGCGAGGTGGTAGGACAGCCACTCCAGGGTCATACAAATGATATCAACTCTGTCGCGTACTCTCCTGATGGGGCATATATTGCCTCAGGCTCTAAAGATTCGACCATACGCATCTGGGACGCGCACGCCGGCCAGATCGTAGCACGGCCGTTCAGCTGCGGCAGCATTGTCAAATCGGTTGCGTTTTCTCCTGATGGTTCAGACCTCGTCTCTGGCTCCTCGGACAACGCCATACGTATTTGGCGCATGCACACTAGCCGGGAAGGGTCTAAAAACGACCAACCTCGGGTTATCAAGCCCTGTTCGTGCAGCGGTTAGTACACAGTCCTTAGTTGCTATTATCTCAGTCTCACCGTCTCGCATAGTTTGTGCTTGCCCTTCAGACTGGAATACATGGGAACTCGACGAGCATGGATGGATAGTTACCGATCGAGCTGAGCCACTCATATGGGTCCCTTATGACCTGCGCCGGTCCCTACTTTATCCCCATAACACTGCCATTATCTCCACACGTGGCAGCTTGCAGCTCGACTTTAGCAGTGCCAAGCTTGGGAGGGAATGGGAACAGTGTTACTCGGCATAAATTCTTCACTCTGGGCTCCGAACTCTATGCAGTACTCACACATTTTATTCTTAGCGAAATTTGTATCTCCACATCCGAATCAATGTCACTTTCAGATCCGTTGGTTGAAATTGGGTATATATCTAGAGGATCATATTTTTGAGAGTGCGAGCTACCGAGATTTCTCGCATGTTGCTCCAATTAATTCCTTTGTCCGCTGAGCGTTCCCATACGACTATGTTTTATGGCAGTGATTATACCGCAAGTCTTCGTCCTTTGGTGGATCGGCTGAGACAATATTCGGAGTTCCCATCCCTTTATCCATTCGATCTTGTTTCTGCCCTAGCGAATCCTCTTGCTGAAATTTTTTCATGGTTTACGGGTTGAAAAAAATACTGTGGATCTTTGGAAGCGGCCGCTTTAGACATGTCCGGGGATTGAAGAAAGGGTGCCCATGGAAGCGCTCGCAGGTAAACCTGCCAGTACGTACCAATATGCACGGAGGCATGCGCCATGAATTCGCACTGGGAGTACGTAGCACCGGTGGATCCGGAGAGTTTTAGACTTGAATTGATGCAAACTATGCACCAGTGGCGCTAGAGTTGCTCATAGGAGATATGACTTTGCGTCGGTGGATCGCGTGACATTGGCAGGGATTACTTGGGCAGGCCTAGTCTAGTCAGGTAAACCATACACCCTCCCCATTCTTCTCTGCTTATAGGAGGGGGTATGGTTTACCTGACTAGGCAGGCCCTATTACAAAACAGCGACACTGGTCCATCGTTCGTCTCAACAGCAATGGTCTTAAGGCACCTAACATATCTCTCAGCAGCATATAGCGTCGAACACTCAAGGATGTTGGTGGGTTAGCGACAGATAAATGGTCGCTCGGCGTATGCAACTCGGTTCAACCAGTCTGTCGCGCGACCGAGGCATTTTGCCTCTTCATCAACGATTGCATGCTCAGAAAACCCAAGAGTATAATTCCGGTACGGCAGCAGCACGATTATTTGTTATGTGCAAAAAGAATTAGCAAGCACACACTACGGGGCTCTACTGTTACAAGTAAAACGGGATACCATACACTACGGGTGCCGCACCGGTCAGATACTTTAGTTTACACACCTCGCGCGCGGATGCGACGGATTGCATAACGCTCGTTCCTTCTCGCCCATCGCTAATTTTGGGCCGAGGCTCGTCCAACTTCAGCGACCTAAACACCGATTGTGCAAACCGATCGCATTCACGGTCAGTCACATCCCACAGCGTTGCTACTAGTGTAGGGCTACGGGCCGAGTTTAGTAGGCATATCGTTATATAATTTGGAAGAGGTGGAACGTACCATCCGGCAAGCATATAGTGATAGGGTGTTCCGACCGGGTCAAAATCGCCCATGTCTCGCATCGCACCGGACGAACAGCCCCACAACATAGCGGCAGCACATTGTTGCAGATGTCGCACTTTTTGCGACCGGATGAACTGTTCGCCACCCCCATGGCCGAAATATCTGAGGGAGCAATCAGAACCAAACTCGAGCATCGGCAAGGAGCTTACATGAAGAGATCGGCCCCTGCCAGCGAGCGCGCCATTTCCTCTTCGCTCGGCTTCCGCCCAATAATCCCGGTCCAGCCTGCCTCTTTGGTCATGCGCTTTAGCCATGGACCAAACTGTTTCTCGGTATGTTTCAAATCGCCCTTGGGGTTCAGAACATACTGCACGCGGGTTGGGTCAATGCGGGCGCGGTCTGCGGCGCCTCCTGCTGGATTAGCACCAAGTGGGGTACCCTGACGGTGGCCGGCTAGCTGGACGCGATCGACAAGGAAGGACACGGATGGGATGCGGCTGACAGACTGCCCTCGTAGGATGGGGAGAGACTCCCAGGGGATGCGTTGGACGTTCTTGTCGAGCACCAGGAATAAATGATGGTCGTCCGCTGGTGTCGAACGAGGTTTGGTTTTCAGGGCATGTTCCTCTAGTGCATTTCGGAGGTCGACCATAAGCTGGCGATGGGAGCAACCGAGATTAAGTAAGCACAGCCACCCGATCTTGGCTATATGCGCTCACTGTGTCGACATCCACTTCCGATAAGGCAACTGATGTGCCATGTAGCTGGTAGAGATCGAGAATGAAATACGCAAGGTCCTCCAGCTCTTCATCGCGGCATTTAGGGGATATCGAGGCGAAACAATCAAGCAAACCCTTGTCGAGCTTCGGACGAGCGCTGGTCTTGTCACTCCCAATACCGTTTCGCTTGAATGCTTTGTCGAGACGATTCCGTAGCAGGGAAAGGGTGTCAGACGCGTGGTCGAGTGGAACCGCCATTATTGTCTAACCTATGTCAGTTGGGAATGCAAGGCTAAAGTTCGAAGGAAATTACCTTGAACACCCCAAGCCAGCAGAACTCGATATTATCCAGCAGCTCGCACATCCGTCGATCCAAGGTTATTCGCTCTGACCACCATTCGGCTATAGCATTCTTGTTACCCTCGATATTGACGCCTTCGTGTGTTATCCTGTCGCTTGTTTCGATAATTGAAGTGAGTTCATCCATAGCATCATCGTAGTCAAACTTCTCCTCCTCGTCATCCTCCCTTCCTCTCCTATCGAGTGGCAGACAAAAGATGACAGGCGGGTGGTGCGGACGCTGCCTCGAAACGATTAGGGCCGTCTTGTCATCGGTAACGTTGATGGTGACGACTGTCCAGTGCTTAGGCAAAAGATTGATCTGCTGGGCAATCGAGGGGTCGAAGGAGGAATTGCGATATTTCTCCTTCAGGAATTGCCAATACTGTCGCATCTCTTGCCCGCCAATCTCTAGGTCTTCGTCGGGGCCTTGGCTCAAGGCGAATAAACCACGTGGTTTTTGAGCCGGTTTGAGCGATGTTGATCCATCGGTGTCCAATGTCGGCCAAACCAAATCGTCTCCGTTCAGAGTCGCTTTTTCTTTATAGACGATCGCATCAAGCATTTCCCGACGTAGTGTAGTCGCGTTACTATAATCTAATAACACATCAATAGCCGTCTGCTATCCACACTGCTTTACTTACCAAGTAACGTCGCGGTTAACACCGCCCCTTCTACCCCTTGCT
The DNA here is from genome assembly GCA_019616325.1 of Ceratobasidium sp. 394. Lineage (NCBI taxonomy): Eukaryota > Fungi > Basidiomycota > Agaricomycetes > Cantharellales > Ceratobasidiaceae > Ceratobasidium > Ceratobasidium sp. 394. The sequence goes on from WSTG01001111.1 coordinate 9,124, forward strand.
TGCCTAGCGAAGACTGAAACGCCAGGATACGCGCTAGGTTGGTTGCAGCCTCTCTTGTCCGTGTCGCGTCGCCACGAGCCACGCTAAGCTGAAGTGTCTTCCAGAAGTTCTGCTCGGCCGTGCCGAGAGCATTCAAGGCGTCCCTTGTAGAAGCGGTTTGGATTGTTGTAGATTCTTTGCTCGTCATACCCATCGGCACGGCGATAGCTAGGTAGAATGGGATTAGAATTATGCAATTAAAGCAGAAGCAACGAGCATTTACCCGACTCTGTTAGCGAGCTGAGGAATAAATCGGACCTGAATTGGTTGAACACCTCGTACAACGCAATTCGGCCCAGCAACGAGGCTTGCTCAGACTAGTGCAACATAAAAAAGTGAGCGGGTTGGCGCTTTAGGGAGAAATGTGATATTACCTTGAGCTTGAGTGTTTGAGGCAGGCTGTTCAATTCATCCAAAGATACCTGATCTTCGGGTTGAACTTCTCCGATCTGGCTAAGCCATACTAGGAGGTTTAACGGTTAAACAAGCTAATAGAGCTGTATACATAGGTGGACGTACTTCGCTCTTTGAGGATCAACCCTCGAACTTCGGGTACCAAAATTTCAGATGTGACTTTGGGTCCGGACCTTTTAATTTGGTTGAATTAGTCAGTGGCTATGCTTAGCATAATACACCGGGCTTACTGGCGTTGCCGAAGTCCGGCCAACAAAGTATCGAGTTGGTCCAAAATCTTCCCGGCTTGCGCGTACATAGCATACGCATCCTCCGCGCTTGCTTCTCGTTGTCGATGATGGCCAAGGAAGCAATGTAGAGCAGCGGTATCGACTCCGACTGGCTGTACGTCGTTAATTTTCGTAATTCGGAAATATCAGGGAGTATCACAAGTATAGGCATAAAACGACGCACGTCCGCCACAATATCTTCAGCTTTTGCCAGCATCTCAAGTCCCTCTTCAAGCAGCCCTCGCGCCATCTTGAGCTCAGCCTGCTTGATTAACGACCGGCCAATACCAAGAGGCGCCTGCAGGGACTCGGACAACGAACAAGCTTGGGCGAGGAAAAACTCGGCCTCTCGCACAGAGCCGCGTATGGAGTACGCTTCTCCCAGGTCAAAAATAGTCCGCAAAAGACCCTTGGTGACAGTTAGTTATGATGCAAGCACGGAAAATGATACAAAAAGCGCGTACCTGAGCAATTTGCCACTGTATCCCATCGAGGATTGCAACCCGAGATACGGTTTTCTTGGCTTGCGGGAGTTCATCAAGCGCTGCAGGCTTCATGTTCTGGACCTCGAATGGATTCGCGGGCTCAGCGGGAGCGGCAGGTTCCGTCTTCTCGCTGAGTCGTAAAAGTATATCAACCGCTCGATTCCATAGCCTGAGCGCTTGTATGAGCCCAGCGAGCATCGAAACAGTGTCGTCCTGCAATAAACATGAGTCAGGTGGGAGTAATAACGCACCAAACATGCGTGAAACATACCCTTGACGCTTGAATCGACGCATATACCCCGCATGCTATTGCGCTTCGTTGCAAGGCCTGCAATCGAGTTTGGGTTTTGACCATGTATGCAGCGTGCTTATCTACAGCCTCGATTTGCTCCGAAAGTTCAAGCGCATCCTTGTACGTCTTTATACTTTTCAAAACGAAAACGTTGGCATTAATCAGTATGTTCGATGAAATGGCCACGCACCTCTGTTCAGTTTGCTGATTCCGAGCTAAAATATCTGCATACAATAAACGCAGTATAACCAGCGTTGATATATCGACTTGAGAAACATTAGAATCTGCGATTTCGTTGGCTCTTGCAAGAATGATCGTTGCGTTTTCTACTTGGCCGAGTTCTAGATACATGTTCGAAAGGTCGATTGATGTCCTGACGTGAGCTGCGAGAAGATATAAGTACATATCATAATTGATACCATAGTATACATCACCTTCAGCTGTCTCTGCTGCGTCGGATTCTTCGCAAATCCATAAAACTAAATGCATGAACTGCAACTTTAAGAACGTGTGGCCCAGCAATCCAAGAACCTGCGCAAGCATATCTAGGAGAAACGTTAAGTCACTCTGTTTATGGCCGAGGATCCCCCCGAATCTCACCCATGGATTGAACGAGCCCCGTTGGGTCCTCGAATATAACATTCGATTTCCTGACAGGGAGTGGCGCGCTCAAATTCTCCCCGGCCTTTGCTATCACCGCACAAACACTCAAGAGGGGTGAGCCTAATCGGCAAAAAAGATGCTCACCTCCACGTTTAGCCATAGCTCCTCGCCGTCCCGTCCCAGCTGGTTTCTTCCCTGCGCTCTTGGAGGTTACGGGTGCCTCGGGTGGAGCAAGCATCGCAAGTAGTTCATTCGACGCAAG